>JBBBDQ010029164.1:655000-663343 GCA_037127315.1 Ascarosepion bandense | reverse complement strand
ATATATATATGATTGTCACGTTTTAAAAACAACCAAAAACCGCACACACACTCTCATGATTATTTTTTTTTAATTTTGATAAATCGATTGTTTGTTGAACGTCAAAAGAAATGATTAACAGATCCTATCATAATAATGAATTTTTTATAGTATTCTTCAAGCAATACAGAGACCTAGAGCCACTCAAGGTAGTGTGTGATTGGTTAAGTCTGTTGAAAGTGCGTAAAAGGGTGAATTTGAGTTGGCTAGATGTAAAAATGGAGTCACAGCGGATAGCGGCTCGGATCGATTTAGTCGAATTCATTACACTCACTTATGCACTAATACCCTTGGGAAAGGCATGAATCCATCTTTTCTTTCTTTCTTGTTATTATGTATGCTTATTAAGAGGCATGGTAGATACTGCTTGAGGAATCGGAGAACCGAGTTTGAATTCATGACGTTCACATGCGCTAATACCATTAGGGAATGTATGAATCCACTTCCCATCCTCCGACCCCACTATAGTTAAATATCAGAACAAAATTGGGTAATATAGCCTTGGTTGGCAACCGCCACCACTGTAAGAATTGACAATCTATACGCTGGAAAATCACCCCTGCCACCATAAAAGTAGAGCCACAAAGTCCCATGATAGATAGATAGATAGATAGATAGATAGATAGATAGATAGATAGATAGATAGATAGATATGAATAGTCTGGGACAGATATATATGAACAGTCAGCGATAGATAGATAGATAGATAGATAGATAGATAGATAGATAGATAGATAGATATGAATAGTCTGGGACAGATATATATGAACAGTCAGCGATAGATAGATAGATAGATAGATAGATAGATAGATAGATAGATAGATAGATAGATAGATAGATAGATAGATAGATAGAAAGAAATAGTCTGGGACAGATATATATGAACAGTCAGCGATAGATAGATAGATAGATAGATAGACAGATAGATAGATAGATAGATAAATAGATAGATAGATAGATAGATAGATAGATAGATAGATAGATAGATAGATAGAAAGAAATAGTCTGGGACAGATATATATGAACAGTCAGCGATAGATAGATATGAATAGTCTGGGATAGACATACGTATATAGATAGATAGATAGATAGATAGATAGATTGATAGATAGATAGATAGATAGGTGATCTTCTAAACGTCGTTTAGACGTGGTACAAGGCCGAATGTATGGAGTACTCAGTGTAGCTCGAACTCACTACTCAGTTGTAACACGTTCTAGCTAAACAAGCTTGGTAACTCTTTTCTTTTCTTTTTTTCTTTCAATTGGAGTAGATAGACTAAACTATCGCCCGGTTCACACTCCACCCATGTCTATTGAATAGGTGAAGAGGCTCATCCCTTGTTCCCTGTTTTGGATGTGGTTTCCGGCTTTCTCTTTTCCAATCTTTTCACTCTTAAGTAGCCCCCTGCGCATCAGTGGCGTTACCGCCTTGCTCGGGGTGATATGATAAAAAAAACAAAAACATTACACCTCGTTTTCTCGTTCTGAGCCGATATCCACTGCACCACAACAATGATAGAACCTGAGAAACAAATGTATTTTAGTCCTAAATATGCAGAAAAAAAAAGGACCATGATATTTAGTCTTTCAGAAATCAGTTGTCATCTCGGAGGTTAGAGAAGAGGGGGGAGATAAACTTTGCGAAAAGATAAATGGAAAAAAAAATTATAATGAATGAATTACTGAATTGTCCGGCCACTATGCGAATTGACTCGCATCGTCGATACCCTCATCCCCACCCCCCAAAGATAGACGAAGAAGGATTACTTAGTTTCTGGGGGAAGACATATCAGGGTGAGCTTTGAGCAGGGCAATGATAGATGCGAAAAACCGACAAGGATAGTCGGTAATTATTAAACAGAAACAAAACAGTAGAAATCTCTTGCGGGTTCAGGGCCGAGAAACATTTAAATACTGTCCAAGGCTTTTCTGAAAAGCTAATACAAATGAGGACTTAAATGATGAACAGACAAAACACTTTTCTACTTTTAATCCCCACCTACCCGCCACGTTTTTTTTTTTTTTGTTTTTGTTTTTTTTATTATTGAAATAAAAGACCCTCTTTTATACTCTCTTTCCCTCGAAATGGAGTTGCATAGTAACGGTTTGTCCATGTTTTGTCCGAATTAAGCCGGGTTGGACAAGTCAAATTTCAGGCCAAATGGTTCTTCGCTGAATATGTCCGTTTGGGCAAGGTTTTCGATAGTGACAAAACAGTTGACATGCGTCAGGTTGAAAATAATGAAGACGAAAGTAAAGAGGGACGGGCAGATGACACACCCAGCTTATTCAAGAATTTATTACAAACATTGTCTTTTATTTATTTTTATTTTTTAAACCGAAATATTTTTATTTTATTTCTTCCGGGGACCTAACAAATTTTCTCGTTTGTATTTTGGTATATATAGCTTTCTATCTTTTTTTTTTCAAGTGCCGTTTCACTTCCATGTATCAGCGTTCATGGTACACCACAACTTCTAATTTTTTGTCGCTCTAAGCAACTTTTCTCTCTTGACCATCCCACTTTGACCCCATCTTGCATTATTCAGTATATTGTACTCATCTTTGTTGCTATTTGTACAACGTTTCGGCTGTTGTAAGCTCCGGCCTTCATCAGGTGCTAAGAATTTCGAACCGAATCATTTATTACAATCACTGGGGTATATCATCTTCATTTACCAACCAACTATAAGTCTATATCCACTAACTAACCAACGTCTATATACACTGGGTCATGTGTCCTTAAGAACACATGCCCCAGTGGGTAGAGAAGATGGTTAGTTCCTGACTTGACTCTTAGAGTTTTGAGTTCAATACCAGACTACAGCAGTGATGAACAAGTAACTTACGGGGTTAGATAATTCATGACTTCCAATCGAGGCTTTACGCAAGGAATGAGTATTATATACCCCAGTGATTGTAATAAAAGGTTCGGTTCGAAATTTCTAGCACCGAAGAAGGCCGGAGCATACAACGGCCGAAACGTTGTTCAAATGGCAACAAAGATGAGGACAATAGTCTGAATAATGTAAATACTGTAGTTTATTTCTGATTGTAAAATTACATTTCTTTCGATTTTATTCTTCGTATTGTGCAAATTATTTGTGTAAATTTGTATTCGTGAATTAAAAATATGTCTACCTTTCAGAAATGTTAATAATTCACTTCTCCACAAAAGAAAAGAGAAAAATACACAATTCTAAACAATACTTATATTTTTTAATTCAAATAACATTTAACCTTGACTTTCTCGAGTTAATAGTAAAAGAGTAAATAAACTATTCAATATTCGACGAGAGACAGGTCTCATGGCTAATGATCAGATAGTTGAATTTAAAATTAAACATTGAACGACAGAAAATACGACACTGACATCCTAAGGCGCATTCGTATTGTATTTCTTAGTAGTGAGTTCGATCCTCGCTGGGTATCCCATACATCTTGCTTTGTACCACATCTAAGTGGTGACTAGAAAATCAACTATGAGAGAGAAAGAACCTGCCACACCGTCTTATAAGCAGGTGTGTCAAAATTATATTTCTTTTTGTATCTATTCAACGCCTTAAAAAAATAAACGGTTTAAGAAGTGTACTTTGTGAATGAAAAATACATCACATCAACGTCTCCTGTCAAAAATTTATGAAAAGAGATGGAAGGACAGTCTGGTTCATATTTAAGGTTTTTTTGTTTTTCATCCGTGTCAAAAAACCACTAAAGTTCAGATGTCAAATAGAACAAAAAAAAACAAACTTTTATTTCAAATTAATTATTTGTCTATTAGATTTGTATTAGAATATATATTAAATATATTAAAAAATATGGTAAATATAAGAAATTTAAAAAGAAAATATTAATAAATTTAATAAAAATGAAATTCTTTCTAATACAAAATATATTTGTATTAGAATATAAATTAAATATATTAGAAATATTAGATTCGTACATTAGATTTTTAGCTATGACCTTTCATAATTTAAATGATTTTTTCTATCTAATCTAAATCTAAACTTATTTATAAATGGATCTTTGTCTGTGCGTGTGTGTGTGTGTGTGTGTGTGTGTTTATGTGTGTGTCCGTTACCTATAGACTCAGAAACGGTTGAACCGATTTTCTTGAAAATGTACATACTTGTACTATGAGCGTCTGCGAGTGTTCTTAGCTAGGTTTTGTGTCGAGGTACCCCTAATAAATATCGAAAATCGAGAGTCGAAAAAATCGGGTTATAAAAAGAGTGGTCCAATTTTAATCAAATTTGATACACTCATAGACAAAGACATAAGAAACGATATTCAGAAGTTTCAAGGTTGCAATTCTTACAAAAGTGCAGAAAATCGATAATACATATATATATATATATAAGGCAAGATGTTTGTGCATGTGTCTGTTTATCTGCCTGTATGTCTATTTTTTTCAGCCCTTTTATTTTAGTATTTGCTTCGGGTTTGGCTCTAAGTGGGTATAATTGTAGTTCTTAGTCTCAGCCATGATACCATTTACTCAGAGGACTTATTTAGCCTTCAAAATTCAGTTTACGACAAAAGAACTTATTTGGTATCGATACCAGGAAATCAAAATTTGACTTACATCCATTCATTTTTCTTTCAGTCTATGGTTTCGCGCTTTAACTGGAAACAACTATTGCTTTTTAGTCTTTCGTGCCAACATCCAAAGAGTCTGAGCTCCAGGACCATGGATTAGTTTTAAAGCTTTTATTACACCCGAGCAACGCCGGGCTATACTGCTAGTTGAAAATAGAACAAAAAACTTTTATTTTCTGACAGATAAAGAAACAGAAAAATGAATTTAAAATTATCCTAACACATCGCCACATATTTGAACTTAACAACTTTTTTTTTGTAATCGTATCACCCCGAGCAAGGCGGTAACGCCACTGATGTGCAAGGGGCTACGTAATATTGAAAAGATTGGAAAAGAGAAAGCCGGAAGCCACATCCTAAACAGGGAACAAGGGATGAGCCTCTTAACCTGTTCAATAGACGTGGGTGGAGTGTGAACCGGGCGATACATAGATCTATCTACTCCAATTGAAAAAAACAAAAACAAAGTGAGAAGATTGGAAAAGAGAAAGCCAGAAACCACATCCTAAACAGGGAACAAGGGATAAGCCTCTTCACCTATTCAATAGACGTGGGTGGAGTGTGAACCGGGCGATAGTTTAATCTATCTACTCCAGTTAAGATCTATACTGCAATAACAAGCATAAATATGAATGCTGGCCGTTATTTAATGAAGTAATGGATAAGGATGCTGCGGATATCATGGATCGAGCATGTGAGCAATGATGAAATTTTGGAAAGGATGGAAACGAAAAGGATCAGGAAGAGATAGCTAAAGTACGAGGAAAGAGGGCTTGGAGAATCTGATACTCACAAGTCAGAGGAAAACAGTGGGTAAGATACTTGACGGGCTTGAGCAGTTGGATAGCAGAACGGGGGTTACGTGGTGTACCAGAAGAAAGCGTGCTAAGAGCCACCAGAGATAGGGAGACGTGGAAGGCCACAATCGCCTACGTCCTGAAAGGACAAGGCACATAGAAGAAGAAGAAGAAGAAGAAGAAGAAGAAAGGGTAGAAATGAAAAAGAAAATTGAAATCAACAACTTTTTTCCCTTTCACCCAAACAGACGTTAAACAGTTCTTTCTTTCGTTCATTTTCTCAGTGAAACCAAGTAGCGTCATTTACCCTCTTTTCACGTGATCAGAACCGAATAGTCTACTATTTATGAAGTTCGAGGTGGGAACGCTAAATATATCTTTTTTTTTATTATTAAGTAGCGTCTCCGAAATGCCTTTTGATTTCTCCTCGAGCAAAACGGAATAATCCGTTATTTATAAGGTTTTAGCAGGGCGTAACGGTCGTGTGAACTATCGAAGTGGGTGGGAGCAAACAAAATTCTAACAGGTCAATATAACTCTCGGGAGAATAATGCAAATTAAATTAAATGTAGCAATAATTACCCCCCCCCCACACACACACACACACACGCACACACTCACCCTCAACTTTTTCTAACATAAATAAAATATTTCTCCTTTTATTGTCTACATTTAAGAGGGGACAAAAAAAAAAAAATAAAAAGCCGACTGTGTATCGAAATTGTAGGGTCCGGTTTAAAAACATGATGATTTAAAAATAAAGAAATAAGGAAAAAAATGAAAAGAAAATAAACCAATAAAACTTAAGTACGAGGTCAAGCCTTATCAGGTCAAAGGTCGTCGCGGTACATTAAGAATCAAGCAAGCGTGAATAGTTTTCAACGCAGCCACTCTTGTATACTTAAGTCCAGAAGTGTATTATTTTAAACGTCTCTACTACTGCCCTTCTATGACTCGTTTGTCCTTAACTTGGTATCACCGCGTGTATGGGATTTTAAAAAATGAGTTGAACTTTTGCGGATATAAGACACCCAAAAAGAGCTTTAATTTCGTTTTGTGTAGTATCGAACAAAGTTAGAATTAAAAAAAAAGAAATGAAAAAAAAAAAAAACGTCAGACTGTGTGAGGCCGTCCTTCAACAGTAGAAGAATTTTCTACCTGTGCACTTAACATTCCACACACCAGATTTTATCTAGGGAGTGAACCTCTTCTTCTATGTGCCCTGTTCTTTCAGGACGTAGGCGAATATGGCTTTCCACGTCTCCCTATCCCTGGGGGCTTAGTACGTTTTCTCCTATTACACCACGCAACCTCCGTTCTGTCATCCACCTGCTCAGGCCCTTCAAATATGTTATCCACTGCCATCATTTGTCTCTTTTTCCTTCTATCTGGCCTGTCAGTATCAGGTTCTCCAAGCCCTCTTTCCTCATTGTATGTTCCATGAACTTCAGTTGTCTCTTCCTGATGCTCACTATTAATTTTCTTTTCGTTGCCATTCTATTCAACATCTCATCATTGCTCACATGCTTGGTCCATGATATGATATCCACAACATCCTTCTGTAGAACCACATTTCCACTGCTTCAAGTTTTTCCTTCATCTTCGATGATATTTTCCAACATTCACTGCCGTATTGAAGAACTGACATCACATAGCAATCTAGTACTCTCTTTTTGTTTCAAGTGAACGTTTCCAGAGTTTTAGTACTTTACTCGGCTTCTGGAACGCGTCCTTCGCCATGCCAATTCGTCTTCGGATCTCTGTGTCGCACTTTCCATCTCCTGTTAGAACACTTCCTAGGTATTTAAATTTTTTGTATTTGCTTGATTCTAGTATACCCCACCTGTATTTGGCATTTGGGGTAGCTCTTTTTGCTGATGACCCTGCATTCAGTTGAACACTGATCGCTTTCACTAATGCTAATGCAAGGATCTCGTGCACCCAACAACAAAAAAAAAAAAATCTATTATACGCTCCCCAATCTAATATATCTCAATTATCTAAATATAAATTTGAGATATCTAATAAAAAATAGTATCTTAAATAAATCAACCATATTTTGCGGCAATTTTAAATATTACGCCTCCCATCTCTACTATATCTCAACCTTCATAAGATATTATACATATAAAATACAAGTTTTATTGCAGCCTAATTATATATACAGGATGTGCGTTGTGGTACAGTGGATATCGGCTCGGAACGAGAAGCTGGGGAGCCGATTTCGAATTCCAGTTGAATCCATTGTATTCATTTACGCGCAAATACCCCTGGGAAAGGTATTAATCTGTCTATTCCTTTCAGTTATGGGTTAAATATCAGGACAAATTGGGTTCTATAGCCTTGGCTGGCAACCAGTCTACCATAGAAACAATGGCAACCTACTGCGGGATAATCTTCTGCCCAGTCAGTCATGTCTAGAAAGAGAGATGATCGTCCAAAGCGTGTATCAAGTATGGCACTTAAGTCTTGACGGACAATCCACAAGACTTATTCCCTTATCACTAACCCCCACCAACATCCCACACACAACTCACCAAATATAAGAAAAGACGCTTTCCATTCCTGTCCACACCACCTGATGAGGCATTGTAGTTTCAATGTCGAAACAAATGTACGATTTGTAGTGGATATATAAAAAATTTGTACATGTTCTAAAATATAATTTATAATAAATATATACAGTTCTATATATTACATATCGAGCACTGTTTTAAATTAATGTTTTGGACGTTGTAAAATTTTTTTTCTTCGTTCCTTATTCACTCGGATATATATATATATATATTGCCGTTGCCAAGCGGATTTTTTCTGTCAACACAGGATAAAATCGTCGGTGATGGTGGATTTTATAATATTTCCGTTTAAACTACCTCTCTGAAGATGGCTCATGTGAGCCGAAAGCT
>JBBBDQ010029164.1:632500-650000 GCA_037127315.1 Ascarosepion bandense | reverse complement strand
TAAATATATTAATACGCAAATTTATTTTTTATTTTGGCGATGATAATCGTTGTAGTTTTACAAGTTTTCCTTATCAACAGATAGCTGGGAGAGAAGAGGAGGATTCATATTTTTCCCAAGGGTATTTGACCAGAAAGAAACATAACGAACCCAACTGGAATTAAAACTCGGCTCTCCGATTAACGATTTTAAGCCATTATTTATTACACCACCTGCACATGAAAGATTACAGTAGCTGGTACTCCCAAGCGGTCACCCATCAAGATACTGACCAGGCTAAACTTTGCTCTTATCACTCTAGGTGGAAGACTAATTTGAATTTAAAACAGTTTAGAAGTCAACAGAAATCTAATCCATTTTTTATAAGAATTCATGGTGATTCCGAGAGAATTAAGAAAAAAAAAAAGAACATATGAAAAGCCAGAATCATTTGTGAATTAAAAGAACACAGAATATTAAAAAATGAGAAAGAAATGTTCCCATGAGGATATAAATAAACATCGAAATATGTACTTTTAGAATAGAAGTTGAAAAGCGTTTACTGTACAATCTGTTTTGGAACGGAATGCAAGTGTTTGGCAATCAATGGAAAATAACACCTCTCGTTCAAGATTAAAGTCGAATTTATTCTTATGGTCACGTTTTATATGGAGAATCTTATGTTGCTAGTCACCAGACATATGTCGGATTTTTCAATGTCCAAACCCACCCTTTCTACAACGTGTTCTGCAATCTTATTTTATTTATTATTTATTTTTTTACACACCTCATCTGGAGTCTCTACACATTCGTATCGTGCACGGATACAAACTTCGTTTCTGAGAGCACTCGTCCCCTCTCCCCGTTCGGTATATCTACCTCGAGTGATGATATTTTCGGTATCTCTACTTCGTTGTCACAAGTGCGGCTGTATAGAATCAATCGTTACGTAAGAGTGGCTAGGTGTCGAGAAGAGAAAAGCGCATGGAGTGGAGCTGGTCGGTTCAGAGGGGCTGAAGGTTTAACCGTTATTAATTTCTTTCTTGCAAGCAGTTGCGACTCCTTCAGGTTTATTTTAATTGGAGATAACCTGGCGTTGTTCTGCACTGAATTTTCGCGTACATCACTTTCTGGCATTAGGTTAAAACTCCGAATTACGCGTCCTAGCAAGAAATAGCCGACACGATGAAAAACCGAGGAATCAATAACCTAGTTACGTCGAGTCGAAACTTATTTATAAATGGAACTGTCTGTGTGTGTGTGTGTGTCTGAGTGTATGTGTGTCCGTTACCTATAGACTCCGAAACGGCTGAACCGATTTTTTAAAAAAAATTACATAGTTGTACTTTAAGCATCTGCGAGTGTTCTTAGCTAGGTTTTGTGTCGAGGTACCCTCGATAAATATCGAAAATCGATAATCGAAAAAATCAGGTTATAGAAGGAGTGGTCCGATTTTAATCAAATTTGATACACTCATAGACAAAGACATAATAAACAATATTCAGAAGTTTCAAGGTTGCAGTTCTTACAATAGTGCAGAAAATCTATAATATATATATATATATATATATATATATATATATATATATATATATATATAAAAGGCAAGATGTTTGTGTGTGTATCTATTTATCTGCCTGTATATCTGTATTTTTTCAGCCCTTTTATTTTAGTTTTTACTTCGGGTTTGGCTCTAAGTAGGTATAATTGTAGTTCTTAGTCTCAGCTATGATGCCATTTACTCAGAGGACTTATTTAGCCTTCAAAATTCAGTTTACGACGAAAAAAACTTATTTGATATCGATACCAGGAAATCAAAATTTGACTTACATCCATTCCTTTTTCTTTCAGTCTACGGTTTCGTTTTAACTGGAAACAACTATTGCTTTTTAGTCTTTCGTGCCAACGTCCAAAGAGCCTGAGCTCCAGGACGATGGATTAGTTTTAAAGCTTTCATTACACCCGAGCAACGCCGGACTATACTGCTAGTATATATATATATGTCTATTGAACAGGTTAAGAGGCTCATCCCTTGTTCCCTGTTTAGGATATGGTTTCTGGCTTTCTCTTTTCCGATCTTTTCACTATTATGTAGCCCCCTGCACATCACTGGCGTTACCGCCTTGCTCGGGGTGATACGATTAAAATATATATATATATATATATATATATATATATATATATATATATATATATTAGGTGCGAGTGGTAAATTGTCGCAATTATTTTATTATTTCAAATATTCTTTAGACTGAGTCTGAGCTCCAGGACCATGGATCAGTTTTAAAGCTTTCATTACACTCGTGCAACGCCGGTTTATACTGCTAGTATTACATATGTTCGAAGGTTTAATCTGCCGAACGATCATTGGCGTCGCTAAATCATCTTGCAACGACAAAACCCGATTCCTTTAATCTATAAAGGTGACGAGGGTTGGCGTTGTGTAAGTATTTGCTATGTAAATTCATCATATGTTTTTTTTATTCTTATTATTCCTTAAACTACCCGAGTGAAACCGGGCTAAACTGCTAGTGTTTCTATAAAAATCACTACTAATTAAGTCTTTCTGTGTAGATCTAATCTAAACATTTTTTTCTTTTTTTGCGTGTGGGTTACTCGTTTTCTTCTGAAAGATTCGTCTTTGTGTGTATTTTTATCAACCCGTCTTGTGTTTTAGTTCTCAAGAAACTAAATTTGAATTCAGCTAACTCAGCCAAACTAAGTCTCATCTGTCTAGCTCATTTGAGTCTCTTCTGTCGATCACTGACATTACAGGATCACATCTCTCGGTCACTTTAGCTCAGCCGGATCTTATTTGTTGATTATTTTTGCTCAGCTGAGGTTCATCTGTCGATCAGTCATGATCTAGCCGGGTATATTTTTTTACCCCTAAAACACAAGACGGGTATGATATATCGATCAGTGTAACACAGTCGGGTTTCATCTATCGCTTAGTCTCGCCGAGCCTGTCTGAGACCCTTCCGACTTTACACTGGTTTTGAATTCGGAGTATCTCCTCTCAAACTGGTTGTCATCTGAAGGCAAGAAAGCGCAGTCTGCCCTACTATTTAATCCATAGAAGATGGGTATATTTTGTTTTACATCATATCTACCTCGGTGGGTTATTTAATATCGAAAAGATTTTGATGGTAATATTTTTTTCTTCAAAAATGTATTGCTGGTTATATTATTTTCCCATCAAAGATACATTGCTGGTCAAATTTTTTCTTTAAAAATCTATTTTTGTTAATATTTTGCTGGTATTTTTTACTATAAAAATTTAATTTTATATTTTCATGGTGTTTTGATCCCAGTTAAGGGGTTAAATATTTGCACATTGCTGGGATCCTAATAGGTGCTAACACTCTAGGTAAGGTTGTACCTGGAAACAGCAATTAAAGGACGATTGTACGATCCTCAAAACCTCCCAATCAGAGGCCTTGCTTCTGGATGTAGTTTATCGTCATACCTAGGACAACAAAGAAGATAGATTCATCATGCCTATTCCAGGAATATCAGCGCAAAGTGAATGAGACTCGTCGAGTTCATTTTCTGTTATAATTTTTCCACCACATGTACATCCATTCAGATTTCCGTGATATAAATATCCGAGTCTTATCTACTTTGAAAGCAATCGATCTGGATAAATCTTTGGATATTTATCTTTGGAGATTTCCCGACATCTTTTCTTTCTTTGTAACTTTGGATTTAGCACCAATTTCTTCTGAAAAATCACTTTAGTCTTCAGACAATCTCGTTCTGTCTGTCGATCCATCAATCAATACGAGATTTTTTTATAACCTATTGATTAAATTCTTTTTTGACTCTCAGTACAAATAATGGGGTCCGTATGGCATTTGTATGTACAGTTTGTCTTCACTTACCACTGTTTTTTTTTTTGTTTGTTCAAATTAGTATTAATCCTGGGCATGACGGCAAACTGCATCCGGCAGCAAGATCTCTGATTGAGAAGTTGTGGGGAGCATGGATTCACATCTTAATTGCTGT
The DNA here is from genome assembly GCA_037127315.1 of Ascarosepion bandense. Taxonomy (NCBI): domain Eukaryota; kingdom Metazoa; phylum Mollusca; class Cephalopoda; order Sepiida; family Sepiidae; genus Ascarosepion; species Ascarosepion bandense. The sequence continues at coordinate 646,013 of JBBBDQ010029164.1, read as the reverse complement.
TGTTCCCAGGTCCACCCAAACTCGGAGTGGTAGCACCTGGTAGGGTAGGGTCCCAGCTATGGGAAAATAGTTAACCCCCAAACTGGGATCAAAACACTATGAAAGTATAAAAATACACTTTTATAGAAATATATACATAAAAATAGACTTTCATAGAAAAATATACAATTTTAAAAGAAAATATTACCAAAAATACATTTCTGAAGAAAAAATTATTACCATAACACAATTTTGAAGGAAAAAAAAATATTCTCAGAAAAACATTTCTGAATACAAAACTAAAAGATATTTTCAGTTTTCTAAAATAAAAAAGAATAAAACAAAAAAAATCATTAAAATCTGACTAAATCTACCTTCTCACTATAATCGAACATTAAAAAAAAAATTAAAATCCCATCTTTTTGGTATTAAATAGTAGTCAAAAACTCGATTTGTCGTTCCGAGTTGAAATCCATTGCATCACAACGCACATGTGATACGGGACCGAAAATATGGAGCAATCAGTGAGAATAAAACGCGTCGTGGTGCAGTGGATATCGGCTCGAAACGAGAAATCGGGAAGCCGAGTTCGAATTCCAGCTGAATTCCTTGCATTCACTTACGCGCAAATACCCTTGGGAAAGGTATTAATCCGTCTCTTCCATCCAGCTATGGGTTAAATTATAAGACAGATTGGGTTCTGTAACCTTGGTCGGCAACCAGTCTACCGCAGAAAGCAATGGCAACCTAGTGCGGGATAATCTTCTGCCCAGTCAGTCATGTCTCTTTCGAGACATGATCGCCCAAGCGTGTATCACGTATGGCACTTAACTGACTGGCACATTTAGAAGTTCATATTGTGAGACAAAGTTGCAAACTATTAGACCATGTCAAAGTGCACAATTCTGTATTTGTCTATGCTTCTGAGATTAGGTACTAATTAGGTACTAATTAGGTACTAATTACACCATTTACATTGTTAGGACTGTTATCCTTATCTTCATTGTTATATTTATGACGTTTCGGCCATGGTACACTCCGTCCTTCTTCAGGTGCTAAGAATTTTGAACTGAACACTTTATTTCGATCACTGGGGTATATCATTCTCATTCCATGTGCGAAGCCACTTCCGGTAGCCATGAGTTATCCCCCTTTAACCCAACCTTGTGATTTGTGTACTACTACTGTAGCCTGGTACTGAACTCACAACGATTTAGGTCAAATCACTGGAACTAATTAACGCTTATATCCACTACTCGACGACATAATATTGACGCCTGTAATCACTTAGAGATTTGAGTTAAAGGGAGATAACTGCATGGCTACCAGAAGAGGTATCACACATGAAATGAGAATTGCACCTGAAGAAGACCAGAGAGTAAAACGGCTGAAAAGTTGTAAACATGACAATAAAGACAAGGACGACATCTTGAATAATGTAAATACTATCATCTCAGAAGTATAGACAAATCCTGATGGTATTATTTTCATAATTTAATATTATTATTATTATTATTATAAAGAATACAAATATTATTATTATAAAGAAACTGAATCATTTTCCCTTTTATCTAAATACGATTTATCTCAATTTTTTCCAGTGAGATGACGATATAAACTAAAACTTTGAGAAAATCTTAACTATATAATATTTATCACCGTTTCTATTTTTTGTGAAAGAAAAAGAGAAAGAAGTATCGTCTTAAGATACAAGAATAGGTTGACCTTTAAATATTTTCTCTACAAAGATAAAAACTGCTAACAACAGACAAACAAGTCAATAAAAGTACCCCACACCAAAAAATAAAACAAATTGCAAAAATGAAGCAGCACAAAAAAAAAAAAAAAACACACGTAAAAGTCAAAATAAAACCCCAAAAATAATAGACTAAAGACAATAAAACTTTAATATTGCCAACATGCACCAATCAGAAATCCTCAATCTTGTAATAAAGACCGTTTTATATATATATATATATAATTCAATTTGTTTTTTATTTAAAATAAATTTACATTGCGACACGGAAATTTCTGCTTCGACATTTTACCTCGTCATCAGGCAATGTTGACTTACTGTTGTGAAAAGGATTTACATTTTACAACTGAATGCGTTTTCACAACAATAAATCAACATTGCCTCATGACGAGTTAAATTTCTGTATCGCAATGTAAATTAAATTAATTCTAAATAAGAAACAAACTTAATTTTAATTGTATTTTGCTCTACGATATACTTAGTAACAAGCAAAGAAAAAGAAAAGTTAATGCCGGAGAACTAGGAATTCAAAAACTGTTGGTTCTCTTTAAGTATATATATATCAAGATCAAGAGGCTATTCATGGTCGAGTGGTTAAGACAGTATCAGATCAAATGGTAGCTTCCCCTATGTAAATAGGGGTCGCAGGTTCGAATCCTGCTGGATAGCACACATTTTCGTCATAAAAATTTATCGTGAAATAATCAGGCCGGTAGATATAAATATAAAATACTGTTTAATTAAAAACAGAATATCTACTTAAATACGAGTATCGGTAAAAATAATGTCCAAAATAATTCATTACAAATTGTCGGTTGCTTATAACCAAGTTTCGTTAAATTTCGTTAATTTCCGTAACATGTTTACATATATATATATATATATATATATATATATATATATATATATATATCACTTCAGCCACGGTCAAGGAGAGAGAGAGAGAATAGTGAGGCAGCGTCAGTTCAGTTCTTTTTCTTTACAACCGGTTTTTAAACTTTACTACAAGTTACGAAATCTCTTGCTGTGTGTTTGCTCTAATTATTTTATTTTTTGCAATAATTGCCTTATTAATTTAATTTTGCAATAATCATGTCGTCAAGTAGTGAAGAATATATATCCTCTCTATAATAATAAAGACATTTTTGTATTTTAAAATACAAAAATATACTCCTAAATAAACAAGAGGATGGTCATAAGTATGTGTCGCCATAGAAATAAATATAAATTACAATAATTATACTATTCCCCAATTAGTCCCAATAAAACAAACGAAGGGAGATCATAAGGGAGATCATAAGGGAGATCATAAGTATGTGTCGCCATAGAAATAAATATAAATTACAATAATTATCCTATTATTTCAATTAGTAAAAAAAAAAGTTTTTTTTAAAATTTTGGCTAAGCAGTTACTTCCCCGCCACCTACCACTACTAACTCAAGGGTCAAGTCACATTCCTCCCACTACCAAAGAGGAAATTACTACTAAAATTCTTCAAGCTTAACCATATAAAAACCAATACTCCCAACCCCTTCCTTTACTAGAGCTAACCTCTTGGCTTTGAATTTTTTCTCATTCTCTGTTTATAAGCGGTTGAAAAATGCATGTCTTAAAATGACATGTTGAAAATGTATATTTTCCCGCTAAGTTATATATATATTCAATCCTTGGTTAAAAAGCAATCGGGGTCTAAACGTACTGATGAGCTGTGATACAGCGAAACAGATCTGTCTGCGGATGACTATTTATGCCCTCACACTCTGATTGAGCACTCTGGAAGAATGGAAGACTTTGAAAAACAGTAGCTACACTGGTTTGTACGCATCGCTCATTCAGTAAAGAATTAGAGCACTACTGGGCATGTATAATGATAATATACACGCTAAAAAGTCTGCCTTCTTCTACCGAGCGCCCATGGCCCAGAGGTAGAATCGCCGACTGATGCCAATTCGGTCGGGTTTCAATCCTGGGTTAAAAAACAATCGGAGTCTAACCGGACTGATGAGCTGTGATACAGCGAAACAGATCTGTCTGATATATATATATATATATATATATATATATATATATATATATATGATTTCCCTCCTGTCACGTTTAGGGCGAGATTACCTGTGAGGAAATAGCTAATAATCCCCTCAAATATTTTGCCGTCATTTTTACGGCAGGGTTACACGCGTTAGATAATAAAATTATGCGTATGTTTACACTAACACATAAAACGTATATGGCAATAAGAAATAATATCTGATTAATAATGGACAGATCTAGTGAGAGAGATAGAAAATGAAGACGGCGAAAACATAGCTACGAATAGACTGCAATAGATAGATAGATAGATAGATAGATAGATAGATAGACTGCAATAGATAGATAGATAGATAGATAGATAGATAGATAGATAGATAGATAGATAGATATGAATGGACTGTAATAGACAGATACAAATAGTCTTTGATAGACCGATAACTACGAATTGATTGCGATAGATAGATAGATAGATAGATAGATAGATAGATAGATAGATAGATAGATAGACTGCAATAGATAGATAGATAGATAGATAGATAGATACGAATGGACTGTAATAGACAGATACAAATAGTCTTTGATAGACCGATAACTACGAATTGATTGCGATAGATAGATAGATAGATAGATAGATAGATAGATAGATAGATAGATAGACTGCAATAGATAGATAGATAGATAGATAGATAGATACGAATGGACTGTAATAGACAGATACAAATAGTCTTTGATAGACCGATAACTACGAATTGATTGCGATAGATAGATAGAAAGATAGATAGATAGACTGCAATAGATAGATAGATAGATAGATAGATAGATAGATAGATAGATAGATACGAATGGACTGTAATAGACAGATACAAATAGTCTTTGATAGACCGATAACTACGAATTGATTGCGATAGATAGATAGATAGATAGATAGATAGATAGATAGATAGATAGATAGATAGACTGCAATAGATAGATAGATAGATAGATAGATAGATAGATAGATAGACTGCAATAGATAGATAGATAGATAGATAGATAGATAGATAGATAGATAGATAGATAGATAGATAGACTGCAATAGATAGATAGATAGACTGCAATAGATAGATAGATAGATAGATAGATAGATAGACTGCAATAGATAGATAGATAGATAGATAGATAGATAGATAGATAGATAGATATGAATGGACTGTAATAGACAGATACAAATAGACTGTGATAGACCGATAACTACGAATTGATTGCGATAGATAGATAGATAGATAGATAGATAGATAGATAGATAGATAGATAGATAGATAGATAGATATGAATGGACTGTAATAGACAGATACAAATAGACTGTGATAGACCGATAACTACGAATTGATTGCGATAGATAGATAGATAGATAGATAGATAGATAGATAGATAGATAGATATGAATGGACTGTAATAGACAGATACAAATAGACTGTGGTAGACCGATAACTACGAATTGATTGCGATAGATAGATAGATAGATAGATAGATAGATAGATAGATAGATGATTCCCTCGTGGATATTACGAACGTCTACATTTCAAGAGTGTAATTTTAGGCGCTAGAACGCCCCCTCTAAAAACCTGCAAACCAATCGTCCGCTTCCGTAATTTATCACGATGATTTCCGGTTACTCTTTCCCGCCACAGTTTATTTTCTGAGAATGATGTAGCTATAATATAACAAAGTTCTAGGCACTTGCATTTGCTATGCTCCATTCACCAGTGCATTTTTTTTTTAACTCAAGGTACGCTGAAGAAGAAAAGGCCAGGAAGCATTGACACAGACAAAGACATATATTTAAATAAATATTTTTTGCATGTCTATTCATGCAGAATGACAGACGTTTTGGAGTTTAAAAGGGATTTCGGCCAGCTGTGCACAAATTGCTCTACGCCCTCGGCATTTCCCTTTTGGAGAAACCTCACGCGCCAAGATATGACCCCTGACCCCTTTCAAAAATGTGATACTATATGGGAGGATATCCTTCTGGAGCATAAGCTTATCTTTTCAGCGGGTGACTCAGTTTAACTCTTATTCCAACTATGAATACTTATGTCGTCAGTATAGATCATCCCTCCGCATGATTATCACATTGACCCCAGGAAAGGGAATCAAGGCTGCTCCTTTTTATTTCCAAATCCGTTTAATAACCTTCTTTTAATTGAAAGATAATTCAAAACGTGATGCAATTTTTGGTTTTGCATCAATAACGTCCAAGGGAGGTAATCCAGATTTTATATTTGCTGAAACAATGGCATAGAAAAACGAACAAGAACACAAACGTGAACGGTCTTTATTTTTCTTCGATATATTTTCCCTTTTAAATAGACTAGAGAAGAGAAAAAACACACATTAAGGCCTCGTGGTACTTTAGGTATATTTCTAACATCTTATAACGTTAAAATGGACAGGAGGGATATGACAGAGAGACGGGGGAAACGGACAAAAATTCTGAGATGCGAAGTCAGTAAGGTACATTTACTCATACTTACTTCCAAACGTCGGGATTCAAGTTTCGTCGAAGTCCGATCTTGATATATCCGAAAAGTTTCGAGAAAAACTTACCAGCCCAAGGTAAGCCTAAGAAATCTAGTATATAAAAATGAGTGTGGGCGTGCTCTCATTCTCACTTTACGTGTGTTTTCTCGGGTTAACTTCACCTAAAGGCGAAACAATATTAACCAGCAGAACGGGGAAAAAAAACTTAAGTTTGAATAGAAGAAAGAAAAATTATTTAAAAATTGAGAGAGAAAGTCACACGGAGAAAGAGAGAAACATACACACGCATTTATTCACATAGACTGTTATAAAGTATCTTTTACACTATTTACATTATTTGGACTTTTGTCCTCATCTTTATTGTCATATTCACGACGTTTCGGCCTTCTTCATGTGACATAATTTGAAATTTCAAAACTTCGTATACTAGGGTAGATTGTTCTAGTTTCACGTGCTATGCCTCTTCTCCCCAATTTTTTGCTCACGTCTGCTGTTGCTAAGTATTGAAATCACAACTCTCTGAGTCAAGTCACTTTCTGGATTACTTCAACCAACACTCTTATCCGCTTAACCACGTGTCCATAGGGACACTGAGATATCCAAAAGAAGCATGACAAGTAGTACTAGAACAATCTACATTCTTTGGATTAAATAAAGGGTTCGGTTCGAAATTCCAACGTATACCACCTGAAGAAGACTGAAGCGTATAACAGCCGAAACGTCGTGAATATGACCATAAAGATGAGTACAACAGTCCGAGTAATGTAAATAGTTACAACACCTCATCACAGAAATATAGATAGATGTTTTATAAACTTATATACATTATTTTCACGCTGACTTTTATCCTCACCTTTATTTTCATTGTCACGTTTCGAGGGATGTGTCATCCAGCCTTCATCAGGGAATTCCGAACTGAACACTTTATTTAATTTAAGGGTGTAAATTGTTCTCGTTCACATTTTTCTACCGTTCAGATATTGCTTGTATCGTGTACACTACTCGGGGATGGAACCCGGATTGACAAGGACCCGATGAAGGTCAGATATTACAACTATTAAAGTTTTTTGATAATACCAAGGAAGATGAGGACCTTAGTCCACGTGAAAGTAATGTAAATAATGAGGACTCCTCGCCTTAAATTCAGATTAAGAAATATTATTTATAAAGCATTTCTACCGCAATGTGTCACACAATTTTGTTGATAGCAGTGTTCGTTGTTTTGGTTGACATTTCACCCAACCGAATATCTACATCTAAAGTTAGAAATTTATAAGTTTTTACCTGAATTTTTTTAGATCTTCAATATATTATATTATGTGAATATCGAGGGCTTTTCTTTCTAACCTTTACGATTACAACTTTTAATTAAAATATCTTTCAGATTTGCTATCAACGAAGTGTGTAAACACCTTTAGGAACACACAATACGTTTATATATATATATATATATATATATATATATATATATATATATAAAGTACATCACATTTATAAGGTGAATGTTGTAAACTTACCTTTTTTACCAGCAACGGTGGAAGGTGCATTGGGTTGTGTATAGCTTGAGGGAGCGCTCAGTCCGGCCATGGAGGCATTAGGTGCGTACCAGGGATTTGGGCGTGGCCAAGCTTGACCATTCAGAAGACCAAGTTTATCGTACATTGTAGTCCCCTGACCAAGAACCTTCTGATTTTCGCTTGCAAGATTACGAAGCACCCTGTTTATCGAAGAAACCTAGAAAGAGAAATATTTTTAAAAATATGTTATTGTAATTATAGATACCATCCTGAAATTATATATATATATATATATATATATATATTCAAATTGTGTGTATTTTGGCAGCATTTTTCATTAATGCAGGTTTCATTGAATAATATAGACAAGTTTTGTCTATTAATTTTGTGTAGGATCCGTTCATACCGTCTGATATACTTGATGGTGATGTCGTTGAAAGACAACAAAAAATCACAGTAATTGTTGATTTTTTATCGGGTCTAAGCTTTCGGCTCACATAAGCCATTATCAAAGAGTAAATATTAACACACAGTAAACATAGAACATTTAAATTATTAACAATAAAGAGAATTGAATTGAATAGGTAGGGCTGGACTTATATTTTCAATTCAATTCTCTTTATTGTTAATAACTTAAATGTTCTATGTTTACTGTGTGTTAATATTTACTCTTTGATAATGGCTTATGTGAGCCGAAAGCTTAGACCCGATAAAAAAATCAACAATTACTGTGATTTTTTGTTGTCTTTCAACGACATCACCATCAAGTATATCAGACGGTATGAACGCATCCTACACAAAATTAATAGACAAAACTTGTCTATATTATTCAATGAATCCTGTATATATATATATATATATATATATATATATATATATATATATATATACATACACACACACTACCGGCAATAATTATTAGACCACCCCAGCGTTTTAAAAAAAAATGATGTATTTCACACTATTTTTTAGTATTTATTGCCAAGTGAATAATTGTAAATGAAAATAGAATGGTACTTTTGTCAATATTGCACCATAACATGTGCATCAAATGAATTTATATATATTTAATAATTACCTATATTGCAGTTTTATCTATGAAAGAATGAAGAAAATTTTGTATAATTCGGGCGAGTTCATCTTTTCCTTGACTTATAAAATTTTGCAAATAATAATCGCAAAAGAAACATTCTATTTTCATTTAGAATTATCTACTAAAATTTGTATGAAATACATCATTTCTTAAAAAAAAAAAAATCTGTGGTGGCCTAATAATTATGGCCCGTATGAGGCGAGTGTTAAGCGTATGTACAATAATATTCCGAAACAAAAGAGGAAATTATGTGACAAAGAGATAAAACTTTTTCAGACAACGCTCATCTTCTTTATTGTAGGGTCGGAGTCGGATTCAGATCGGAATGAGGGAGACAAAACTGTGTATTAGGAACGTGGGTTAGAATATGAGAACGTCATAACATGCTGACAGTGTTTGGAAATGCTTTTTTTAATTCCATCAACTGTGATATATATATATATATATAATATATATATATATATATATATATATATGTTACGGAAATTAACGAATTTTAACGAAACTTGGTTATAAGCAACTGACAATTTGTAATGAATTAAAAAATAATGTTCAAAATAATTCATATATATATATATATATATTCAACGTTTTTGGGAAGTTAGGTTTTTGAATATGTCCAGCGTCTGTAATATATAAAAAAATTTTTCTTTATTTTCTTTTCTTTTTCCCTCCCTTCCTTCCTTTATCACGCCAGATCAGTTGGTGGCTTCCCCTATATGGACAGGGGTCGCATGTTCGAATCCTGCCGAATGAAACACATTTTTGTAACAAAAATTTATCGTAAATGATCAGGCCGGTAGAAATATATTTATAATACTGTTTGATTATAAATAGAATATCTACTTAAATACGAGTATCGATCAAAAATAATTTTCAAACAAATCATTTCATTTATATATATATATATATATATATATATATATATATATATTTTGGCAACAATCTTTCATTTATTTAAACATGTTTCGTTAAAAACGACCGACAAAGAAGATTTTATTAATTTTTTATTTAATTTTATCAGTATTTCTTTCTACTGGAGAAAACAATTTTAAAAATGTTCCATAATTTTTTGCTTTTTAGGCACTTTCAGCCACTTCACTGGCCATTTTCAAGGATCTTATTTTTCTGGTGTTGTTATTTTGTCCTCAAGTTTGACTATAACGTAATTTTTGTGTTTTTAGTGTTCTTGAAAACATGAACACAGAAAAAATTAAATAAAAAATTTATACATTCATCCTTGTCGATCGTTTTTATTGAACATCTTTAAATATACAGTACTGTACAAAAGTATTAGGACAAAAACTATTTTATCTTTTACAAGGCATCAAAATAAAGTTTAAAATCACCCTTGTCATAACACTTTTGCACACTACCGGTAGTGTGCATGTGTGTTAGGACAGGGGTGATGTTCCTATAAATTTCACTGAAGTTCAAATACAGGGTGAAAAACCAAGTACATTGCTAATAAATACTGATTATTTAAAACTAGGTGTAAAAGAAATGTATTAAAAAGAAGGTATATTTAATTTTTCCTATTTTCTATTAAACAAGTTATTGTGAAACTACTCATTATTCTATTATCCTTGGAGATGACTGGCTTTTTTTCTCATTCCCGCCGTCTCGAATTGATAAATCTAATGTTACTTCGCAAGACACACTTTGGGAACAAATACAAGTTGCTTGGCAGGAGATACCATTAGACACATTGAAGAAGCTTGTGATGTCAATGCCTGACAGGATGAAGGTTGTGATCAAAGCAAAAGGCTATGACACTAAATATTAAATTTATTTTGTAAGAAGTATTTTTCTTGTTAAAGCATTTGCTGAGTAAATCAAATAAAATTAAATTGTTTATTTTTAATATGCCTCATAAAAGATAAAATAGTTCTTGTTCTAATATTTTTGCACAGTACTGTATAAAAATCATTTATTTATTCACTAAAAAAAAAAAAAACAAAGAAGCAAAAAACGCTTCCTTGTAATGACTAATAGAATAGCCGAAATCGCTCGGATATAGTGAACATTTGGACAGTTATTTTCACATTTTATGTTCAGAAAAAAATCACTTGCACAAATGCAAAAACGCCGTTGGAAAAAGGCATAAACCCACAATTCCCTAAGTATAGGTTAAATTTTACGAAATAGGTACATTAGTACCTGTAAACTAACCAAAACAAATCCGAAGAGAATTTCCGCTTTTACAAAGAAAAAAAAAAAGGTGAAAGGCGAAATGGCATAAATGGCATAAATGGCGAGAAGTGAGAGTGGCGACACTAAGCTCCTTCCCTGGAAACTACACTCAACATTACGATGCCACGGCCGTGAAATGTGTCTGTGAGCATCTGTGCTCTATTTCGAATTATTTTGCGATTCCGTTAGCAAGATGCTGCCTACGGTATCAGAAAAGCCGAAGAGATCTCGTAAAGGTGTTCTGCTTAGCGTAAAACTGGATGTAATTAAGCGTTTCGATCGTGGGGAGGGGGAGAAATAAAGACACTGGACGTGTGCTGACCTTGCCCGCGTCCACCGTTCTTGCAATTCACACGCCGAGAGAAACGTTCTTGAAAGATGTAGAAATTTACTACTGGTTCTTCTTGCAGCAAAGGTTATTTCTTTTAGCCAAATACACAAAGTAGAAGATTATTTCATGGGTCTGGGAACGTTCAATTTTTTTTCTTTTGTTAATTGGGATGACGGTAAGTTTCATAAGAATATTTACAATATTTATAAGAATATTTACATTATTTACATTGACAACTAGCAGTATAGCCCGGGGTTGCTCGGGTGTAATGAAAGCTTTAAAACTAATCCATGGTCCTCGAGCTCAGACTCAGCCAAAAGAATATTTGTGTGAAGTTTGGTGAGAATCGGATAAAAATTGTGGATTTGTATAAAGGATATACAGACAGATAAACAGACACACACACAAACATCTTTCCTTATATATATATATATATATAATCGATTTTCTGCACTATTGTAAGAATTATAACATCGAAACTTCTGAATATCGTTTCTTATGTCTTTGTCTATGAGTGTATCAAATTTGATTAAAATCGGACCACCCCTTCTATAACCCGATTTTTTCGATTATGGATTTTCGATATTAATCGGGGGGGGGGGGGGTACCTCGACACAAAACCTAGCTAAGAATACTCGCAGACGCTTATAGTACAACTATGTAAATTTTCAAAAAAATCGGTTCAGCCGTTTCGGAGTCTATAGGTAACGGACACACACACAGACACGCAAAGTTCCATTTATAAATAAGTTTAGATTTTTACTCTTCTTCCCCACTTGAGAGAGATGCGACACAAGGACATTTTAACGTGAGTACCCCGTGCGCGAACGCCCATGTAAAACTGGTCAAGTGTTACCCATCCCCCGATCACGCGGTGGATAAGTTCAAAACTGGTCTTAAACTGGTCTTAACTGGTCATTTGACTCCCAGCCAAAAATACCCAGTCCAAATGCCGAGTTCGAATACGCTTGGGAAAGGTATTAATCCGTCTATTCCTTCCAGTTATGGGTTAAATAACAAGAAAGATTGGGTTCTATAGCTTTGGCTGGCAACTTACTGCGGGATAATTATACCCAGTCAGTCATGTCTCTTTCGGGACATGATCGCCCAAAACGTGTATCACGTGTGGCACTTAACTGACTGATATGGTTCGGACTGTTGTCTTAATATTTATAGCAATAATGATCAGAGCAAAATCCGAACAATGTAAATAATATAAATGATTACAATACCTCATCTCAGAAATATGAACGAATACTGATGTGCTATATCGGTGAGGAACGAGAAATCAGAGATCCGAATTCGAATTCCAATCAAATTCGTTGCATTCACTTACGCGCAAATATCTTTTGAAAAGTTCTTATTTTGTCTTCTCTCTCCAGCTATGAGTTAAATAACAGTACAGATTGCGTTCTATAGCCTTGGTTGGCAACCAGTCTACTGTAGAATGTAATGACAACCTGTTGTGAGAAAATCTTCTGCCGAGTCAGTCATATCTCGAAAGAAACATGATCGAATAAGTTTGTATCAAGTATGGCATTTAACTGAATATTAACAAGTAATCTTTCAGAAAAGTATATCTTAATTTTTTGAGAATTGTATTGTAACTGATGATACGGTGCTGATTGCAGACACGGAAAGGAAACTACAAGACCTCCTACAGAAGGTAGCTGTGGAGAGTGACAAAAAAGGACTACAAATAAACTTTAAGAAAACTGAATGCATGGTCATCAGCAAAAGGTGCAACCCAAAATGCCAAACACAGGTGGGGGATACTAGAATAAAGCAAGTACAAAAATTTAAATACCTAGGAAGTGTTCTAACAGGAGATGGAAAGTGCGACACAGAGATCCGAAGGCGAATTGGCATGGCAAAGACGCGTTCCAGAAGCTGAGTAAAGTACTAACACACAGGAAGATTTCACTAGAAACAAAGAAAAGAGTGCTGGATTGCTATGTGATGTCAGTTTTTCAATACGGCTGAGAATGCTGGACAATATCACCGAAAATGGGAACAAAACTGGATGCAGCGGAAATGTGGTTCTACAGAAGGATGCTGCGGATATCGTGGACTGAGCATGCAAGCAACG
>JBBBDQ010029164.1:567500-627500 GCA_037127315.1 Ascarosepion bandense | reverse complement strand
TCCTTTATACAAATCTACAATTTTTATCCAATTCTCACCAAACTTCAAACAAATATTCTTTAGGCTGAGTCTGAGCTCCAGGACCACGGATTAGTTTTAAACCTTTCATTACACCCGAGCAACTCCGGGCTATACTGCTAGTTAAAATATGAATTAATATATCTTCCATGTTTCTATATAACTTCTGGATGATGTAGTAATATATATAGATATATTACATACCATTATATGATATTTTATGATATATTCTATGCTCATGACTTTCTATATGTTCATATATATTTAACTATAACAATTCTACACTATATATATACAGTGCATATCGGCACGGAACGAGAAACCGGGGAGCCGAGTTCGAATTCCAGTTGAATCCATTGTATTCACTTACGCGCAAATACCCTTGGGAAAGGTATCAATCCGTCTCTTCCTTTCAGTTATGTGTTAAATACCAGGACAGATTGGGTTCTATAGCCTTGGTTGGCAACCAGTCTACCGCAGAAAGCAATGGATAATCTGCGGGATAATCTTCTGCCCAGTCAGTCATGTCTCTTTCGAGACATGATCGCCCAAGCGTGTATCACGTATGGCACTTAACTGACTGACTGACCTAAACTTTATATTCCTTCTTCGTTAGATCCCATGCCCCTCCAGGATGTAGGTGATCATGGCCCTCCACATCTTCCTTTCCCTTGTAGCTCTTAATACATTTTGTCTTGTTATTTCTTTCAAACCATGCTCTGCCATTCATCTGCTTAAGCACATCAAGTACGTCATGCGCTGGTTTCTCTTGTATATATTTCCCCCTCTGTAATAATATTGATATTTTGAAAGTTTAAGAGTTAAGAAGGGAAAATGCTTTGGAAGACTGTGTTGCGTCAAATGTAGTTTGAAAACGTGCAAATATTTAGTCATGTTTTGCTTTATAATTTTTTTTATCGTAATAGCGTGTTTAAATATGATTTCTTTTCAAATTGACTTTTCGGAGTATTTTAATTTTTTTTCCTTATTTCTAGTCAAATAAAAATCCTTGTTTTTAATTTTTGTTAAGCAGAACTCTCTTTTTATACATAATTAACAAAAAGTTCTACAAAAACCTGTAATACCTGTGAGTAATAATTTAAACAATAAAAGAAAAAAATTCAAACAGTGTTATCCCTGACAATACCAAGTCACGCTGTGTTTGAGTTATAATAACAACGAACAAAGAAATATATACATTAGCAATGAAAAAAGCGGATCTTCTTTTTGAAGATATGATTAAGTTTCGGAGGAAACTTGATAGGCCCTATTAATATGCGGGGTTTCAAACCCCGCCCCTTTAAAACGTCCTTATTGATCACCCCAATACTACCCCATTCCGATTCCACTCAGAAACGAACCCACGGCATTTATATCCCAACTCCACGTTTCTCTGAAAATTTTATACAATATGGCGTCGCATAAAATAAAAAAAATAATAATAAAATAATAAAAATTGAAACAAAAACAAACAAAAAAAAAATCGGAAAAAAAAATCTTGTTCGCTCTTTCGTTCGTTCTGAGGCGCATCCGACATTATTGCTGGGGATCGATGGTGATGAGAGCTCCACCTGGTGTGCGCCCCATGAACTAATACAAGCTATCATGACGAAGTCGGGTTCTGACAGCGGGCAATTTTCCCTCTCATATGGGAGCCAGTAAAATAATAAGAAATTTAGAAATAAAAAAGAAAGATAACAAAAATAATAACAAAAAAAAAAAAAAATCGACCTCCATTTTGTTTTTCCGGTATTATTTTGTTTTTTTAATATTTTTCTATTGTTTTCCACTTTATGTGAACATACACGTAGACCCGTGTCTTTATATAAAAGATATATGCATTTAGATATAAACACATACACGGACATACACTTGATAGAAAACATAAATATGTATATACTAGCAGTATAGCCCGGCGTTGCTCGGGTGTAATGAAAGCTTTAAAACTAATCCCTGGTCCTGGAGCTCAGAATCAGCCTAAAGAATATTTGAAATAATAAAATAATTGCAACAATTTACCAATCGCACCTAATATATATATATATATATATATATATATATATATAGACATGTGTGTGTGTGTATATACTAGCAGTATAGCCCGGCGTTGCTCGGGTGTAATGAATGCTCTTATATATATATATATATATATATATACTTCATTCTACACATTAATACACAATCCTCTCCTCTTTTTATCTGTTTCTTTTTCCCATTACTCTCCATTCTTTCTGGGTTCTTACCTATTCTTTTTGTTGTTCTTCTTTCTTCAGAATGAAAAAAGAAGGCGAAGTTGGTTTTCTATAATTACTTTGAAGAAATCAGTCGATCAAGAGAAGTTGCGCATGCGTGCCAATACAAACAACATGCCGGCCATGATATTACATTTATCATTTTCTCGTTGTTTTCTTTACGAGAAGGTGAAGGTTATGGGTTCGGGCAATCAATTTTAATTATTCGACTTATGTATTAAGTGACAGACATGCGTCGGTGTCGATGGCATTTTTAAAAATATATCGCTAAGAAAAATGAAAAGACCAAAGGAAAAAGAGAAAAAAGATACTGACCTCCAAATAGGAAAGCCTCCAATCAAATCCATCGATCGTTTTCATTAGCAAACACAGCCATTTGCTGGTCTGCAGTCAACTCATTAGTGATATCGTCCACTCTTCTTGTGACATATATATATATCTATTACATTATCCCTGTCATTTCATTTACAAAGCCGATTTCTGTACTAAGATTACTACGAAAATTTGCGACTTCAAACACACATACACATATATGTTGATTCTAATATCTATTG
The DNA here is from genome assembly GCA_037127315.1 of Ascarosepion bandense. Taxonomy (NCBI): domain Eukaryota; kingdom Metazoa; phylum Mollusca; class Cephalopoda; order Sepiida; family Sepiidae; genus Ascarosepion; species Ascarosepion bandense. The sequence continues at coordinate 624,676 of JBBBDQ010029164.1, read as the reverse complement.
GAATGTGTTTTGTTTTTTTGTTTATTTTACTGTAACATACAATAATTTGGGCACAAAACCGAAGGGGAAGTGAGATAAAGCTGGTCAACTCTTTCTATGCTAGACCTCGTAAATCAGATTACGACCTAGTTACTCATTACAGTTTGTTCATTTACCACAAGAACTCATCCATCACCTTCCAAAACTATATATACAACATTACATATTCACAGGGGACCTAAAAAGGGAAAGAAAAATATTAGAATAGCAGCAAAATAATTTCCCCTCCTCAAGAATCACACAAATTCATGCTGGGAATTTTTTCTTTTGTTTTTTACTCATTAAAATAGTCCAGTTCTGGGTTTTATCTGACTCAGTCCCGGTCTGTCTTGCCTTGAAGTCAAAACACTAGGTTTGCTTATCTTTTTCTTTTTTAATCGTTTCGCCCTAAGCAAGGCGGCACTGCCACTGATGCGCAGGAGGTTACATAAGAGTAAAAGTTTAGACAGGAGGAGAGCGAAGAGAAAGACGGACCAGTGACAAGGAGTGTCAGAGAAAGAGCAAGAGAAGGATGGGAACACAGGTGTGAAGACATTTGCGAAGGCAGAGAGAAAGGAAAAGATATATAGGGTGAGGTAAAACGAACTTGAGTCAAGTGGATAAGAGATGGGTATTGACATTGCATTTAAATTCCTCGAGGTTTTAGCCGCCAGGAAAGCAAATATGCGGAAGGCAGATCCACAAGCGAGATGTGCGAGAAAAGTAGCTGTTGGACTAGAATTATCGGCTGCATTTGGTTGATTTAACTGTAAATGGGTGAGACCTTGTTGCCAGTCTGGTTGCACGAGTAAATTCTTGTGGCGAGGGCCCCAGTGACTTAAGTTCGTTGGAGCAGAAGTCATGAAAAAATCTGTACAATAAACAAAGGGAAGCCACATCCCGCCGGTGGGAAAGTGGCTGGAATCGAACTGCCAATTCGGAACCTATCACATTACAGATTCTCCTTTAGAGCCTGTATCTGAATTTGCTCTTGTGTGTCAACTCTAAATTTTAGTTTGGGAACTTTTTGTCATATTGTATTGTTTGGACTTTTTTGCTTTTGGACGTTTTGACTTTTGACTTTTTTTATATTATTTTTTCTCTGATCTTTTTTTTTTTTTTTGTTAATGTAAACTTTGTCAATTTTTGTTTTGGGGGGGGTGGGGTTGGGGGTACAGTTCTCTCTTTAATTTTATATTTAACCATAGCCATTCTTTCCCTAAAGCGTGTACGAACCAGAAAATTTTTATCAGTGGAGTTACAGATATAGCGAAAATTACAAAGCGTTAGATAAGTATATAATAACTTATGCGATGAAACAAGGAGATAAGAACGGAGATAAGAACAGAAGATGTTAAGGAGGAAGAGAGGAACACAAAAGAAGAAAGAGAAATAGGGAAATAGAAAAGTGAGAGTGAGAGAGAAAGAGGGTAACGTTAAAAAGAGGGAAATAAAAGAAGAGAATCAGGGAGAGAGAGAGAGAGAAAGATAGATGCGAAGAGATAAAAGAAAGAAAACAAGGAGCAGATGCACGAAGAGAAATAAAGAGAAAGAGAGGCAAACAGAGAAATACATAGAGAGAAATAAGTAGGATAGAGTCAGGCAAGTCTGCCTCCTTTTACAGAGCACCCATAGCTCAGCGGTAATATGGCCGACTGACGCCAGTTCGGTCAGGTTTCAATCCTGGGTAAAAAGCAATCGGATGTCTATCCATATTGATGAGCTGTGATACAGCGAAACAGATCTCTCTGCGGATGACTATATATATATATATATATATATATATATATATGAAATGAATTGTTTGAACATTATTTTTTATCGATACTCGCATTTAAGTAGATATTCTGTTTTTAATTTAAACAGTATTATATATTTATATCTACTGGCCTGATTATTTACGATAAATTGTTATTACGAAAATGTGTGCCATTCGGCAGGATTCGAACCTGCGACCCCTATCTACACATTTTCGTAATAACAATTTATCGTAAATAATCAGGCCAGTAGATATAAATATATAATACTGTTTAAATTAAAAACAGAATAAAATACGAGTATCGATAAAAAATAATGTTCAAAAATTCATTTCAAATTGTCGGTTGTTTATAACCAAGTTTCGTTAAAATTCGTTGATTTCCGTAACATGATGATTATCGTAAATAATCAGGCCGGTAGATATAAATATATAATACTGTTTCATTAAAAACAGAATATCTACTTAAATACGAGTATCGATAAAAAATAATGTTCAAAAATTCATTTCAAATTGTCGGTTGTTTATAACCAAGTTTCGTTAAAATTCGTTAATTTCCGTAATGCATATCTATATAAAGGACAAGAGGAAAACTGTAATAGTTGCTAACGCGTTTCATTCAATGTGGACGTTTTCAAGGCAAAATAACGAAACTGGATGCAGCTAAGTCAGTCATGTCTCCAAAGAGACATGACTAACTAAGTTTCACTTATATTTTTAACTATTATATTTAGTCAGTCAGTTAAGTGTCATATGTGATACAGGCTTGGGTGATCATGTCTCGAAAGAGACATGACTGACTAAGCAAACGAATTTCCCGCAGTATGTTGGCATTATTTTCTGCGATAGACTGGTTGCCAATCATTCTACAGAACTTAGTCTGTTATTTTATTTAACCCATAGCTGGAAAAAAGAAACGGATTAATACCTTTCCAAAGAATATTTGCGCGTAAGTAAATGCAATGAATTCAACAGGAATTCGAAACCGGTATCTACTGCACCACAACGTACAACCAGAGCTGAAAACAGACTAGGAACCAGGAATCCCAAGAGATTCTTCTTCTTCTTTATGTGCCGCGTCCCTTCAGGACGTAGACGATCAGGCACTTCTACTTGCCCTCTCTCTTTTCCTCTTGTTACTTTTTCCAATCCCCGTTCTCCCTACCAAGTCCATCAAGAATGTCTTGCGATGCTCTCCGCTGTCTCTCTTTCCCTCTATCTATCCTGTAAGTATTAGATTCTCCAAGCCTTCCTTCCTCATTACATGTCCCAGACACTTCAACTGTTTTTTCCTGATGCTACTCTACCGGCCATAATTATTAGGCCACCCCAGTTTTTTTTTAAAGAAATGATGCATTTCATACTATTTTTAGTATTTATTGCTAAATGAAAATAGAATGGTTCTTTTGTTATTATTACTTTGCAAAATTTTACAAGGCAAAGAAGCAAAGATGAACTCGTCCGAATCACCCTAAATTTTCTTCATTCTTTCATTAATGAAACTACAATATCAGTAATTATTAAATATTTATAAATTTATTTGATGCACATGTTATTGTTCAGTATGAACAAAAGAACCATTCTGTTTTAATTTACAATTATTAACTTGGCAATAAATACTAAAAAACAGTATGAAATACATCATTTTTCAAAACATTGGGATAGCTTAATAATTATGGCCGGTAGTGTAAGAATAAGTTTTCTTTTGGTCTGCATCCTCACCGAAACTTTGTCGCTGTTTGGTGCATTGTATCCTCAGTACCCTTCTGTAGAACATTTCTGTTGCTTCAATTCTCTTCTTCATCTTTAAGGAGGTTGCCCCGCATTCGCCTCCTTAAACGAGGACAGGTATCACATAACAATCCCGTACACTTTTCCTTGTTTCCAATGAAATCTTCCTGTCTCTGAACACCCTCTTTAGCTTGGGGAATGCATCCTTAGCCATGACAATACGCCGTCGGCCAAGGGATTATTAATGATTTATCCAACTAATTTGAATTTTTCAGATAAAATGTTTAACAGGAAATCCGTGATTGAAAGTGAGATAAAGAAAAGTTTTAGCCGTCTAAGAAGTTTTTTTAGTAATCTGATAATCAGACTATATGATATCATAGGTAGGATGAAAAAACAAAATGAATTTGATATTATAGGTAGGATGAAAAAACAAAAATTGATATCATAGGTAGGATGAAGAAAAAATTAAAAATAAAAAGCAAATTATTTGAAGGGTTTAATGGTGTGAAAAACAAAAAGCAAAGAGAATTGGTTTTCATGCAGAAAAATAAAATGGACTGAAAAATAAAGATAATTTGAGAAAAGAACTCAGAGGAATTAATAAAAACCAGAATGTGATGAAAGGAAAACAGGTAACGGGGAAAAAGGAGAGAGTCTAGAAAATAAAAGTCAAGTGGAAAAGTAGAATGAAAAAGGAGAAAAAAAGAAGAGAAGAGAATAAAAGAAAAGAAAAAAAAAACGAAGAAAAGGCAGTGGGGAGAGGAAATAAAAACAAATGATAGATAGAAGAGGAACGGAAAGAAAAAAGCAATGAAAGAAAGAATAGGAAATCAAATGAAAAATGAAGAAAACGAGAACGGAAAAAGTAAAAACGAAGAAATACCAAAAACAGAGAGAGAGAGAGGGGGGTCAAACAGAGAGAGAGAGAGAGAGAGAGAGAGAGAGAGAAGGTGGGTCAAACAAAGAGAGAGGGGGGGGTTCAAACAAAGAGAGAGGGGGAAGTCAAACAGAGAGAGGGGGAGAGCTAAACAGAGAGAGAAAGAAATGGAGAGTCAAACAGAGAAGAGAGGAGGAGAGTCAAACAAAGAGAGAGAGGGTGAAAGTCAAACAGAGAGAGAGAGAGGGGAGTCAAACACAGTGAGAGAGAAAGGAGGAGAATCAAACAGAGAGAGAGAGAGAAAGGAGGAGAGCCTATAGAAGTCTATAGAGTCGATAGAAGAGGAATGGAGAGAAAAAAGCAACGAAAGAAAGAATAGGAAATCAAATGAAAAATGAAGGAAACTAGAACGGAAAAAGTAAAAACGAATAAATACCGAAAACAGAGAGAGAGAGAGAGGGGGGGGTACGTCAAACAGAGAGAGAGGGAAAGCAAACAGAGAGAGAGGAGGAGAGTCAAACAGAGAGAAAGAGAGGGAGAGTCAAACAGAGAAGAGAGGAGGAGAGTCAAACAGAGAAGAGAGGAGGAGAGTCAAACAGAGAAGAGAGGAGGAGAGTCAAACAGAGAAGGGAGGAGGAGAGTCAAACAAAGAGAGAGGGTGAAAGTCAAACAGAGAGAGTGAGAAGAGAAGAGTCAAACAAAGTGAGAGAGAAAGGAGGAGAATCAAACAGAGAGAGAGAGAGAGAGAGAGAGAAAGGAGGAGAGTCTAACAGTGAGAAAAAGGAAAAAATAACAAAACAGAAAAGAAAAACAGAAGTAAAAAAGAAAAAGAAAATTGAAAACGAAGAGAGAGAAAGAGTGAAGGGGAAAGTGCAGGAGAAAAAAGAATTTGAGAATGAATTGAGTGAGAGAAAGCAAAACAAAAAAATAAAAAGAAAGATGATAATATAAAAAAAATAAAAGGGAAAAAAAGGAAGAAAAACAAAAAGAAAAGAAGGAACAAAGAAAAATAAAGTAAAACTGAAGAAGTGGAAACGGAAAATTAAAAAAGACGAAAATCGAAAGTGAAATGGTGAAAAAGTTAAAAAAAGAGAAATTCGAAAACAAAGGAAAAAAAAAGGAAATCCAAAGTGAAGAAAAAGATAAAGAAAATAAAAAAAATAGAGGAAAACCAAATGCAGATTGAAAAAAAAAAAGCTAGACGAAAACTGTGAAAAAATTTAATGGCTAAATGAGAGACGATCGAAGAATGAAATTCCAAACAAAATAGAGTTACGTCCCTTGTCTCTGAAATCGTTTCCTGATTAACGTTACTTTCCAATCAAAGTAAGTGAATTTGAGGCAAAGCTTAATAAGTAGTTAGTGTTTCGGATTAATATTTAAATACGGATAAACGTCTATGGTGTCATAAGTAGAAGAGTATTTCTCAGTAGTAAAAATGGTTGGTGTTCGCGTCGACTAAAAAAAAGAAAAATGAATGCTGATTTTCAAGGCATACAGGATCACGTGTATAAAGTAAAATGCGAAATATCGCGAGACATATATATATATATATATATATATATATATATATATATATATATATGAATATATATAAATATATATGTATATATAAATATATATATATATATATATGAATATATATAAATATATATGTATGTATATATATGTGTGTGTATATATATGTATATGTATATATATAGATGTGTGTACATTCACAGCAAACCAAAATATTTTGTCATTTAAATGTAAATCATCTGCACAACTACATCAACATTGCCTGATGATGAGAACCTATCCCGAAACAATGTACAATTGAAACATGACTATATAATTATATTAAGCTCTATAATACTTATTATATTGAGCAATGTTTATAATAAAATAAATGACAGAGCACTCAAAATAAAATAAAAAAAACTTGAGTCATCGTCACCTGGAATTATATTATATATATATATATATATATATATATATATATATATGAATATGAAAAATGTATGTATACAATTATAAATATCAATATATATATATATATATATATATATATATATATATATGCAATTTGTTATATGTATATAATATTATTTATATATTATATATGCGCAGTACGTATTTGAAAGCGCTCAATATCACTGAGAGAGCTGACATATTCATACAGATAGGTGTGAGTTTGATGCCTGTTGTGTTAAAGTAAACTATATTTTCATTACAATCTTATAATAAAAGTATTACCATATATATATATATATATATATATATATATATATATATATATATATAAACACGATATGTTTGCCACTTAATTGTTACTCATGTTTCACAGTTATTAAATACTGCCTGATGAGACCGATATGGTTGAAACCCGGCTAGTAAGTTAATGGTGAACATTTCGCTCTTTAATAAATACATGCATATATATATATATATATATATATATATATATATATATATGTGTGTGTGTGTGTGTGTGTGTTTTGTTGAATATGAAAGACAATATTATCCATTTTTTATTTAGCTTCCCTCGCATTATAACATTTTTCCAATTGGTGAGAGTGCTAAAAATGTCCATAGATCTATACTTCCTTTTTATAATCATGTGGTCCCAAGCAAGACATTTTACTGACACTGTTGTGCAAGGGGTTACATAGGAGGAATATTATGAGAAAGAGTGACAGGTTACAGGCAGTGTCAGGAAGAGAATACTGATGAGAGTGGTTTTGTCGGAGAAAAAAGCATGAGAGTAAGGATGTCTGTTAATGAGACAGGAGATGACTATTGACTTTACATTTGAATTCTTGGAGATTATAACTGTCGGGAAAGCAAGTATGCGGAAGGGAATTCCACAGGCGGGAAGTGCAAGAAAAGAAGCTATTAGAGTAGAATTTGAGTTTACAATTTATCAGTTTACTTGCTTCCACCAAACGAAAGAGTGCTGAAATAACTAAATAAAATATAAATGAAATTTCCCTTGTGTGTCAACTAAACATACTCAAAAGAAAGGTTGCTGCTCAAACATATATGTATATATGTGTGTGTGCGTGCGCGGCTGGAGGTTGATCAGTAATCGATTTATTCAAGTAGATTATCCGAGCTTTTTAACGAGTACTTCCGGGAACTTCATCTCCGAAATTCTTCATGACACTAAACAGAATCTTTTTTTTTCCCATCCCACCACAGACATTTTTTATCACATCCGGTAGCCCATCCACATCACCAGGCAGCGAAAAGCCAGTTACACGTCTCCATCACGAAGAGATTTATATTGTGATCAACGTTCCACAAAGATTTTTTTTTCGGGTGAGTCTCGAGAAATAAATGAAAAATACAACAGTAATAATGAGTGAATAAATAAAATAAATAGCTTGTATGCGTGTCCTGAGGTCTTTCATTCTGAGGGAGAGGGATATATTTGTGGCCAGAAGTATAATGCCAGTTTACATTTCTTTTTTAAATCATATCACCCCAAGCAAGGCGCTAACGCCACTGATGCACAGGGGGCTAACTTAAGAGTAAAAAGATTGGAAAGAGAAATCCGGAAACCACATCCTAAACAGGGAACAAGGATGAGCCTCTTCACCTGTTCAATAGATGTGGATGGAGTGTGAACCGGGCGATAGTTCAGTCTATCTACTCCAATTGAAAAAAAAAAAAGAGTAAAATGATTGGAAAAGAGAAAGCTGAAAACCACATCCTAAACAGGGAACAAGGATGAGCCTCTTCACCTGTTCAATCGACGTGGGTGGAGTGTGAACCGGGCGATAGATAGATCTATCTACTCCAATTGAAAAAACAAAAAAAAAACAAAAACAAAGTGAGAAGATTGGAAAGAGAAATCCGGAAACCACATCCTAAACAGGGAACAAGGATGAGCCTCTTCACCTGTTCAATAGATGTGGATGGAGTGTGAACCGGGCGATAGTTCAGTCTATCTACTCCAATTGAAAAAAAAAAAAAAAAAGAGTAAAATGATTGGAAAAGAGAAAGCTGAAAACCACATCCTAAACAGGGAACAAGGATGAGCCTCTTCACCTGTTCAATCGACGTGGGTGGAGTGTGAACCGGGCGATAGATAGATCTATCTACTCCAATTGAAAAAACAAACAAAAAAAAAAACAAAGTGAGAAGATTGGAAAAGAGAAAGCCGGAAACCACATCCTAAACAGGGAACAAGGGATAAGCCTCTTCACCTGTTCAATAGATATGGATGGAGTGTGAACCGGGCGATAGTTCAGTCTATCTACTCCAATTGAAAAAAAAAAAAGAGTAAAATGATTCGAAAAGAGAAAGCTGAAAACCACATCCTAAACAGGGAACAAGGGATGAGCCTCTTCACCTGTTCAATCGATGTGGGTGGAGTGTGAATCGGGCGATAGATAGATCTATCTACTCCAATTGAAAAAAAAAAAAAAAACAAAGTGAGAGGATTGGAAAAGAGAAAGCCGGAAACCACATCCTAAACAGGGAACAAGGGATGAGCCTCTTCACCTGTTCAATCGATGTGGGTGGAGTGTGAACCGGGCGATAGATAGATCTATCTACTCCAATTGAAAAAAAAAAAAAAAACAAAGTGAGAGGATTGGAAAAGAGAAAGCCGGAAACCACATCCTAAACAGGGAACAAGGGATGAGCCTCTTCACCTGTTCAATAGACGTGGGTGGGGTGTGAACCTATTTCTATAAAAAAAAAACAAAATGAATTCACGAAATTAGATATTTTACTAAGAAACTGATAAAGTGTCAAAAGTGTTCGTGTGATGGGTTTCGTCTTATTGGTGATTCGTAAATATAAAGTGTTTACCTTGATGCAACTGCGCATGCGTACAAAGGCACGAATATCCAGGGAATTTTTAATTAAGAATATATCTTTTTAAATATATTTCTCGGTTATAGAGTCTAGCCGATTGCATTTCTCATGATGATAAGAGGAAAACATCCGTGTGTGTGTGTGTGTGTGTGTGTGTGTGTGTGTGTGTATAAGGTATATTTTGACAGCCAGAATTATTTCACGATAAATGTTTGTTACGAAAATGTGTGTCATTCGGCAGAATTCGAAACTGTGACACCTAGTTGGGAAGCCACCATTTGATCTTGCGTGTCTTAGACCTCTCGATCAAACAGTCTAAACGAAATCAAACCATGCCTATAAACACAATTTTCGATTTTAAAATATCGTAAATAATCAAGCCGGTATATATATATATACTGTTTGATTATAAAACAGAATATCTACTTAAATACTAGTATCGATGAAAAATAATGTTCAAACAAAAAATTTCAAATTGTCGGTTGTTTATAACCACTTCCTTAATCTTCGTTAATATATATATAACGGATGCTAATAAAGAGTGCCCCATGCAAAAACACAGAGAAATTAAGTATATATTAATAAATATACATATCCCTCGCTGATAGTACGACTCGGAGTTTTATGCACAACGCGATTATCAGGTGCTGTCTATAAACTGATCATTACTTAATTCAAATTTATGGTTATGGCAATGTTGGAGTACTTATATATTATACTGTGATTACATGTTTAGATTTAAAAATATATTTACTATTTAAAATAAACGTGGTTTGCATATATGAAAAAAAATTTAAGTTGTGAATATACTTTTATATTATTAAGAATAAAGGGAGATAACTTGATCTTTAAAAAATTTATATTAAATTAAAAATGAATCTATATTAAAAATAGTCTATATTAAATAATTAATCTGGCTCAACATATTTAAGCAGGTGTTTATTTTTATGCTTACAAGAAATCATCAATTCATTTTTCTTGTTAAATAAACTAGGGTTATTTCAATGCCTTACAATAACTAATTTTTCAGTAAGGTATGAAGTATATCCATTTTGTTTTTCTGGTTATAAAACTTAGCTTTTGCTTTGATGTCCAACGTAATAAAAGAATCCTTATTATCTTTTTTTAATTGCTAGAAATATTTATTGCTTAAACGAAATGAAAATATATACATATGTATTTGTGCAGGGCCGTAGCTGATGCTAAAAAAACACCGGGCACAGAGAAAATTGTGATAACGTCATCAGTGTCATCCGTTTCCAGAAACTATGATTTTTGCGGGTTTTTTCGGCTATTCCAATGGAAATTAGGCACAGAACGTGAACGAAAGCAAGAAATAGGGTTCAGACTTTCTGAGTATAATCAGTCTTCAAAATTAATAAATAAACAAACAGATTTTTACTGCGTTCATTCGGGTGTTTTCTTCGTTTTTCTTTCTTTCTGTCTTTCTTTCTTTCTTTCTTTCTTTCTTCGTGAATTGTTTAGTTTGATTTCTGACGAAGACATTTTTCCTTGCTCGGATTTTCATTATGATTGCACGGATTGGCCCGGACCCGTGCCCGGTATTCAGATACGGCCATCTATGTGTGTGTGTAAAGCTAAGTTAAATTTTTCGAATTCTGTAAGACCTCGATAGCCCCACAAGAAGAAATGTATATTTCGAAACTGGAGTGATAAATCAAGGTATAAAATGTCAGGCAGAACTGACCGACAGACTGATCGGCGAAGCGGCATTTGGATTGTTATCCAGACGACCTCAAACACATACCAATCGAATTATTCACAATACCTCTTTACATTGTAAATATAAAGACAGGTGTTTTCATCTTAAAAATGAAAAAAAGTAATAATAAAAAAAAAAACGGTCTGGAAAATGTGGATCGTAAAGTGAAGCCCCAAAAACCATAGAAACAAAATGGCGGAACAAGAAAAAATAGTAATTGTTTGTGCGAATGTAAGAAAGAAGAAAAGGAAGGAAGGAAAAGTTGGAACGGATGCAGAGAATGGATAAAAGAGATGAAGAAATATAGTTGGTTGGTTGTTTTGTTTTTATGGCTTATCAACCTCGGCGGGTCATTTATTGCCAACTAAATTTTTATTTATTTATTGCTGGTAATACCTTTTTCTTTCAACAATTTATTATTGTTTTTACATAAGTTTTTGTGTCTAGCAATACTTTTTTCTTTTCTAGTATCAAAATCCATTGGGATCTATTTTTAAGGGCAGGGTCCCCAAGTCCTACCCTGTTATTTAACCCATAACTGGAAGGAAGGGACGAATTAATACCTTTCCCAAGGGTACCAGTGCTTAAGTGAATTCAGGGAATTCAACTGGAATTCGATTTCTCTTTCCGAGCCGATATCCACTGCACCACAACGCACATCCGTCATTAAATGCTTACAGCACCTGGTATTCCAAAGCGGTCACCCATCCAAGTACTGACCAGGCTCAACGTTGCTTAACTTCGCTGTTCGAGCGAGAACCGGTGTAATAAACGTAATATGACCGTAAGCCAAGAAATATGGAAAGCGAGGAAAGTGATTAAACTTAAAGAGATAATACCTTCCTCAGGTGTATATCGATCCAGGTAACCTACAGGAAATTCTGACTTGAGCCCTTTATTTAATCAATAGAAAAATGAAGGAATGATTGATATAAAAGTTGATTTTCTTAACGCCGCTTAGATATGGCACAAGGCTGAAAGTATAGAGTGACCCAGTGAGGATCGAAATCACTACTCACTTGCAATACGCACTAGCGTGATGAGATGCCCAAAGGGATGCTCTAATAGACGAGAAAAAAAAAACGAAGCGGAGAAGAAGAAAGGAAACATTATTTTTAATAATGATCTTGTGATCATGAGATCAATCTCTAGATCTGGCAGTGTGTATTTGAACTCATGGAAACTTGCGAGAAATAAATGAGCCGTACTAAATAAATAATAATAATAATAATAATAAATAAATAAATAAAAATAGAGGATATTCCTAGACATGAGTAGAAGAACGAATAGTCTACCCCCACTTCTTGTAGATTAAATAAAGTTTTGAGTTCAGAATTTCCTGTAGGTTACCCAGATCGATGTACATCCGATGAAGGAATTAACTACTACAAAAAAAAAAAAAAAAAAATAGACGAGATATACCTAGACATGCGCAATAGAACGAGAACAGTCAATCTCGTAGATTAAATAAAGGGCTCAAGTCAGAATTTCCTGTAGGTTACCTGGATCGATATACACCTGAGGAAGGTATTAACTGTACAGTACTAAAAATAAGAACTAGACGAGATATCCCGAGACATGAACAATGGAAAGAGAACAGTCTATCCTGTAGATTAAATAAAGAGTTCAGTTCAGAATTTCCTGTTGATATTACCCAGATTGATATACACCTGATGAAGGAATTAACTGAACAATACCAAAAATAAAATCTAGATATATATATAGAACGAGACCAGTCTACCCAGTAGATTAAATGAAGGGTTCAGAATTCCTTGAAAGTTAGCCAGATCGATAAACAACTGATGAAGGCATTAACTGAACAGGAATAGAAATAAGAACTAGACGAGATATCTCGCGACATGAACAGTGGAACGAGAACAGTCAACCTCGAAGATTAAATAAAGGGATCAATTCATAACTGCGTTTAGGTTACCTAGATCGATATATACATGATGGCGGTATTAACTGAACAGTACTAAAAATAAGAACTAGACCAGATATCCCTAGACACGAGCAGTGGAACGAGAACAGTCTACTCCGTAGATTAAATAAAGGCTTCAGAACAAAATTCCCTGCAGATTGCCCAGAACGATCTACACCTGATGAAGACCTGATGGCACAATGGCTGAAACGTCGTGACAAAAATAAAGATGAGGACAATCGTCCGAATATAAATGAAATATGAAAAACAAAACAAAAACAACAACAAACAAACAATAAATAGTGTTTAAAGATAAAAACGGTAAAAATGTTTAAAAAAAAAAAAGAAGAATGAAAAAAATAAATAAAGTTGAAAGAAAAGCCCAGGAACCTAAAAAAAAACCCCTAGAAACAAAATGCTAAAAGAAATTATTTTGGAAAAAAGACGAAAAAATGAAATTAAAAGAGATCTCTAAAAACCAGAATATAAACAAAAAAGCTAAAAAGTCTAGAACGCAGTTTATATATATATATATATATAAAACCATTAACGAAAATGGAAGAAAAAAACATTTGCAAAGAAGAAAAAATAAAAATAAAATACTCACAATATAAAAAGAAGAAAATTAAACAAAAAAAAAAAAACTCTATATACACAGGAAACTACAAAATAAATAAGCATAAGCCTAAAATATATAAATGTGTACAAATTTACGATTTTGATTAACAAGGAAATGACCTCATTTATTGTATTCCTTTTTACAATGTAATGGAAACTGGCTGGGCTAGAGCCCTTCAAACTATAAATGGGTAAAAGGTGAAAATTCCGTTAAAAAGGAAATGATTGGAAGAAAAAAAATGGCGGATATCTGTCCGAAAGGTAACGTAGTAAAAAAAAACAAAAACAAAAAAACGCGTACTATATATATATATATATATATATATATATATATATATACTGTGTTTGTGTGTGTGAATGGTACTACTATAAATCCGTTTAGGAAGGCGAGATAGAAGCTGATTGGGGAAAATACCTTCGTTACAGATCGAAAGGAAGGATTGGAGAGAGAAAAGAAGGCTAAAACAGACGACAGTCATGGAATACAAGGCGGGAAAAATATGTTTGTTTTACTGACCTAATTCTGAAGACGATGGTCGGATATTAACGAACCAGAGGGTAAAGGTAGAAAAAGAGTGAGGAAAGTAAGAAAAAGAAACAGAGGGAAGTACACAAAGCGAAAGAGATTTATAGGTACGTGAAGATTTCGATGTTATTGAGGAGAAATAGTTCACCTTAAACTGATCGATAGGTGAATATAAAATCTTTTATCTTACTGATCTGAAAGATGATTGAATATGCAAATACATAAAATTTGGTTGAAGGAGGTTATTTTTTTGCAGGTTATCAATATTTTGTAAGTTATTTAAAGCCATTTTTAGATTCTAAGATTTTTTTTAGATAATGTTATACGAAAGTCCTGTTAATTAACCCATAGCTGGAAGGATAACAGATTAACTGACATATTTCCCATCGGTATACAAATTGAAACAAGCACGTAGTAATATATATATATATATATATATATATATATATATATATATATATATATATATAGATAGATAGATAGATAGATAGATATGAAATATCTACCGGCCTAATTATTTACGATAAATTTCATTACGAAAATTCTGCAGGATTCGAACCTATCGTGGTCGTGAGGTCTAAGACGCGCCAGATCACATGGTGGCTTCCCCTATGTGGATAGGGGTTGCAGGTTCGAATCCTGCCGAATGACATAGTTTCGTAGTAAAAACAATAAAAATGTTATTACTTTGCAAAATTTTACAAGGCAGCCTGGAAGCCTTTGCTTTGGCCAGCCAATAAGAAGAAGAGACCAGCATGGGGAAGTGAGCGCAAAAAATGGACACCAGAACAGTTCATTTGATGCACATGTCATTGTGCAGTATTAACAAAAAGACCATTCTATTTTAATTTAGAATTATCCACTTGGCAATAAATACTAAAAATAGTATGAAATACATCATTTTTTTAAAAACTGGAGTGGCCTAATAATTATGGCTGGTAGTGAACATATATATATATATATATATATATATATATATATATATATATACACTTTAGGCTCTTATGGAGTTTTCGACGTATGAGAGTGTTAGATTGCCAATTATCCGCACATGTGTCTCCAAACAACCCTCGTCAGGTTTTGAATTAACTGTTTTACATATATATATATATATAATATATATATATATATATATATATATAAATGCATATGTTCTAATATAGAAAAGAATGAAGATTTTCCGTAATATGCGTCTATTATTTGGAATGAACCTTTTGAGGATAATCTTGAAAAGTGTGGGAATGACAGTTTGATTTCTAGTGAAAAGGCTGCATCGGGCTAAAAAAGAGCGCTACTGTCACAGACTGTCAAAAACAGTAAGTGAACATTCCTATTTAACCCATAGCTAGAAAAGAGGAAAATATGGATTCAAAGTTAATGTTAATAACTCGGCTTGAATTCGAACATTGCTCTCAGATCTAACCATTAGATCACCTGTACTTCCTGTTGATAGTAAAAATGTTAAAGATCGTATTTATTTGGCTTCAGAGTTATAATTGTCACGGTTTCGACAGACAGACATACAGATTTTGAGCTTTATATTATAGATTACTATCGGTAGATTGATGCTGATAATTTGACTGAGTTAGATGTAAATAGGGACCGGTTGACACAAAATATCGGTGAAATAATCTTGAAGGATAATTGGCTGAAGTCGACACGTCGTGAGATAAAGACAGAGGTAGGGCCTATGAATAAAGAAATGAGGTAAAATAGATTCCGTGCCCGGATTACCGGAGGCATTGCAGACAAGGTCCATCTTAAATAGTTCCCGTTGTCATCGCAATGGCAGAAAGAATTCTCGTCTTTTATCAACATCTAAGGTCTTTTCAGGAAAAAAAAAAAATCGCCTCAACTGAAATAACCCAAGTCTTTACCGTACCACACCAATTGACTTTTTGACGATGGCAATCTCTTCTTGAATTTCCTTATTCACTTCGCCTTATTCTTTCTCCGTTGTTGTTCTCCTTTCAGAAAAATAAATCGATAGTTGGTCTCATTCGTTTCGCTTTCTGTCATTGTCATCTATCTCTGTTTAAAAGCAGATGACCTTTTTCATTCTCTAGCACCTTTTTATTGCGCTTTGCTTTCAAAAGTAAACCTTGTTAGTTTGGGATCTCTTTCACCTTGCTCTTGATTATAGGGTCTCTCTCTCTCTATCTCTCTCTCTCTAGCTATTACTCTCTCTTATTCTCCCTCCTTCTAGCTATCTTGCTATCTCTCTCTATTTTATTCTTTTTTGCCTACCTTCCTTCTTGCTTGTCTTACTGTCCTTCATTGTTTCTTTCTCTATATATAACTATTACTCTCTCTAATTCTCCCTCCTTCTAGCTATCTTGCTATCTCTCTCTATTTTATTCTTTTTTGCCTACCTTCTTTCGTCCTTGTCTTACTGCCCTTCATTGTTTCTCTCTCTCTCTCTCTCTCTCTCTCTCTAAATATTACACTCACTAATTCTCCCTCCTTCTAGCTATCTTGCTATCTCTCTCTAATTTATTCTCTTTTGCCTACCTTCTTTCGTCCTTGTCTTACTGCCCTTCATTGTTTCTCTCTCTCTAAATATTACACTCTCTAATTCTCCCTCCTTCTAGCTATCTTGCTATCTCTCTCTATTTTATTCTCTTTTGCCTACCTTCTTTCTTCCTTGTCTTATTGTCCTTCATTGTTTCTCTCTCTCTAAATATTACACTCTCTAATTCTCCCTCCTTCAAGGTATCTTGCTATCTCTCTCTATTTTATTCTCTTTTTCCTACCTTCCTTCTTGCTTGTCTTACTGTCCTTCATTGTTTCTTTCTATCTCTTTCTCATTCTCTGCAATACGTTTATATAACTATTACTCTCTCTAATTCTCCCTCCTTCTAGCTATCTTGCTATCTCTCTCTATTTTATTCTTTTTATTTTATTCTCTCTCTCTCTCTCTAAATATTACACTCACAAATTCTTCCTCCTTTTAGGTATCTTGCTATCTCTCTCTATTATATTCTCTTTTGCTTACCTTCTTTCTTCCTTGTCTTACTGTCCTTCATTGTTTCTTTCTCTCTAACTATTACTCTCTCTAATTCTCCCTCCTTCTAGCTATCTTGCTATCTCTCTCTAATTTATTCTCTTTTGCCTACCTTCCTTTTTGCTTGTCTTACTGTCCTTCATTGTTTCTTTCTATCTCTTTCTCATTCTCTGCAATACGTTTTCTTTCTCCTTTTTCTATTCCTTCATACCTTACTCTTTCTTTTCTCAATACTTGCCTTTGATTATAGAACCTCTTTTTCTCTCATTCTCTCTCTCTCTCTCTTGCGTTGTGGTGCATTGCATATCGACACGGAACAACAAATCAGGAAGCCGAGTTCGAATTCCAGTTGAATTCTTTGCATTCACGTATACACAAATATCCTTGCGAAATGTATTAATCCGTCTCTTCCTCCAGTTATGGGCTAAATAATAGGACAGATTGGGTTCTATAGCCATGGATGGCAACCAGTCTAAGCATTGGCAACCTACTGCTAGATAATCTTCTGCCCAGTCAGTCATGCCTCTTTCGAGACATGATCGCCCAAAGCGTATATCACGTATGGCATTTAATTGACTGATCTCACAAGAACCTTTCCTTCTTTTTATATACCTGATTTGACTCTTTTGACTTTTGAAATATTACAAAACATTGAAATTTATTTCAGCCTTTCTTTGTCCCTTCTCCATGAAAATAATTTTTTTGTTTCTTCTCGTTAACTTACATTCTGTTTCACTAATTCTTACCATCTTTTTTTTTTTTATCTTTTCATCTATGTCGCCTTTAGTAGGAGAAACCAAACCCGTAGGCTTTACTCCTCGGATACGAAGTGTATCACAACACAAAAAGATTATATTTTTTTCCCACCTACAAATGTAGGTTTTGATTCATGTCAGAAAACACTTTTTCTTTAAAATTCTTCATATGCGCAGATCGATAGATGCAATATACAACTCTTTAAAGTAAAAATTAAAATGGTGTGGCTATTTCAAATATGAGTAACCAATATTAATAACGTTGGAAGTAAAGAATATATCGGCTAACAAATAAATCAATTACCCAAACACACACACACACACACACACACATATATATATATATATATATATATATATATATATATATATATATATAATTCGTTTAAAATAAAAATCAAACGAGGAAACTTTTCAAATACGAGTACTCAATGACGTTGAAGTAATAATACTGTCGAATTGGAAATAAATCCATTACTTTTGCATATATAACAAATAAGTGAAAGAACACGTAGATTAAAACCCACTGTTCAAGTATTTATTTTTATAAAGAGTGCCCGATACAGAGTAGAGCTTAATATTGTAATTTTGTTATTACAATAGGTTATAAAAGCATAATATCACTACACAAACATTTTCATGTTTCAGAACAATACTGTTTTTTATTCACCTGATCAGAAGAAAAACAGTTTTGTTCTGTCCGAATAATGAACATTTTGTCTAGTGATATTATGCTTTTTTTAAATCATTGTAATAACTATATATATATATATATATATATATATATGATAAAATAGAGTTTTAATGTATGCTATATTTATGCTCTAAAGTGCCCAATATCAGGGAGTGAGCGTATATAAATATGTGTGTGTGCGTGTGTATATAGAAAGAGAGTGACGAAATGCATCTTTTAACAGAAAAATGGGGTTTTTATTTCAAATGCGAGTAGCCATTAATAATAACATGTGAAGTAATAAAAATGGCGGATTAGAAATAAATCTATTAATTATACACACACATATATATATATATATATATATAGAGAGAGAGAGAGAGAGAGAGAGAGAGAGTTTATATTCTATTACATTTATGCTTCCCTGAATTAATTTTACTCACTTTTTTTATTATCTCTTTCAGTATATATATATATATATATATATATAATCTTTACTTTCTCCCATGTTTAGCAATCTTTTCTCCCGTGAACCATTTTCACTGGTGAAAAGCAAAGAAGGAACGATGTCTAGAACTGGATACCATTATCTCAGAACAACCGTTCGTTCGTTATTCACTATTTCACTCGTATTCAGAGCTAATGACGGATCAACTTGTACACCTGCCACAACACGAGCAACATTAAGAGAGTGATTTGGCTTCAGACACACATCGGCCTTAATTGAATATCTGGCGCAGAAGCGAGAGCGGAGATGTCGCAGAAAACACTTAGGACACTATTCCTCCACTGAGCTGGCCAGGGTGACTAGAGTGAAAGACACACCTAACCACCGAAGGAGAGAGAGAGTGAATAAGAGAGAGAGAGAGACACACACACACACACACACAGGAGGAAGGTATTGACATGGAGGCTGTTGGGGGTGGGGGAAGATAGGAAAGATGAAAGAAAAGAACGGTATGAAACCCTGTAAGCCAATCTTTTATGCGTATGAATTTGATAAGCGACTGATCTGTATCAATATACATTTGTATCGCAAATGACTAAAATATCTGCCAATTGACTTAGTTTATCTCGCTTTTATATATATATATATATATATGTACACACACACACACACACACAGTCATCCGTAGACAGATCTGTTTCGCTGTATCACAGCTCGTCAGTACGGTTAGACAACCGATTGCTTTTTACCCAGGATTGAAACCCGCCCGAATTGGCGTCAATCGGCGATTATATATATATATATATATATATATATATATATATATATATATATATATATAAGAAAAAATGAATGTCTATTATGTTTAATCAAGAGCCGTTCTAAATATCGTATTATGGCTTTAATTTGATTTAATTGATGGTGGATGTTTTTATGTTAACGTCCTTGTAACCTCTCTGAAGATGGTTCATGTGAGCCAAAAGCTTAGAACCAACTTAATAAAAAATTATCCAAATGTTGGAGAATGTTTGTCTTTATTTTCAAATGAAATTAAAGCCAAAATACGATCTTTAGAACGGCTCATGATTAAACATAATAGACATTCATTGTCTCTTATATTTAACAGTATATGTTTAGAAAATTATCTGCTGCCTCGATACACTATATATATATATATATTTTTTTTTTTGTCAAGAAAAAATTATAAGGTCACATAAAAAATAAATAAATAAAGTAACTATAGCACCTTGTCAGGTATATAAGAAAGACTGATGCATAAATACACAATATATATATATATATATATATATATATATATATATATATATATATATATATATATACAATTTTAAGTTCTTCGGTATTTACTTTTTTTTGTTATAAAGTGCTCCATACAATATATATTCATTGTTATGATATACAGAGATTTCAATATCATATATATATATATATATATATATATGTTAAATTTTTATTATTCTTTGAAATATGTATTGAGCAATTTAATACAACTGTATTAACTGGTCTAATTTTACTCTGATCAATAACTGTTTAACAATATATATATATATATATATATATATATATAAATGAAAATTTGCGCCGATATGAATACATATATATTGGCCTCACACATAGACATACCCCCGCTTATATATATATATATATATATATATATATATATATATATATATATATATATATATATGCTGTTAAATATAAAAGACAATGAATGTCTATTATGTGTAATCATGAGCCGTTCTAAAACGTCGTATTTTGGCTTTAATTTCAGTTGAAAATAAAGACAAAAATTCTCCAACATTTGGATAATTATTTATTGATTTGGTTTTAAGCCTTATATTTAATATTTAATATTTAACAGCATATGTTTAGAAAATTATTTGCTGCCTCGATATATATATATATATATATATATATATATATATATATATATGATTTTATGATTTTTTAAGTGTTCATAATGATATTTGTGAAGCTACACATGTTTCGAGTCTAAGATTGACTCTCTTCAGGCGAATAAATTTGTGGTTTTACATATCGGGTTCCTTTTTTTTCTGAGGGCCAAGTCCTTGTTTATATAGTTAAGTTGACAAGCAAACTATAACGTTTTTTTTTTTCCTTCACGAGCGCGTTAATGTTCAGGTGTAAAGAAGAACGGTCATTTCGTTTCATATATATAGAATTTGTCACGTTAACTAAGCAGCTTCATGCTGACTTCGAAGGTTTTCTGCAGAAAGAAATGACCATTCCTGATGAGTTACGTCATTTTAACAGCGTCCTCACAAATCTTCGAAGTCGTTATGAATCTTCTCAGTTGAAGTGATAAATTATTTGCTATAAAACTATCAATACTCTGTATCCAACCCGATATCGAGCATTTTGTAATAAAAAAAGCTGCATTCCAAAGAGCCTTTTATCAGTTAAACTACTGATAGTGCAAAAATCTAGACGCCGAAAACTATCACGATTGAAAACTATATATATATATATATATATATAAGCAACGATATATATATATATATATATATATATATATATCATAAATCCCCCTCAAAAGGCTTGGAGATAAATCCCGAAGGATCCTATTAATATCAAGTATTAACACTGATTCAGCCGAGGGTCTCATGTAATTTAATTTATTTATTTACAAAGCCAATATTTAATTTATATAAAAAATACTCAAATTTTCTTAAATCGGATGGCCAATTCGACGGGTAAATTTAGCACCAGTCTCATCATCGAGAACAAATCATTGTGGGAAAATAAATTTATTTGTTATCGTGTGTAAAAAACGAAAGTAAGGGTACAGAAAAAGAAAAAAGAAAGCAAGAAGAAAGAGGAAAAAACAAAAAAATAGGGTAGATTCTTGTTATCGGAACCTATATATGTGTGTGTATTAGCAGTATAGCCCGGCGTTGCTCGGGTGTAATGAAAGCTTTAAAACTAATCCATGGTCCTGGAGCTCAGACTCAACTTAAAGAATATTTGTGTAAAAATTCTGGATTTGTATAAAGGAAATACAGACAGATAAACAGACACACACGCACACAAACATCTTGCCTTATATATATATATATATATATATATATATATATATATATATAAATTAGAGAAAATTTTCAAAATTCAAAGGTGTCGAATGTACATTTCGACATAGGATCTCTAATAGAGACTCTACGTCACGTCAGTGACATTGTTTTTCCAAATATATATATATAATCGATTTTCTGCACTATTGGAAGAACTGAAACCTTGAAACTTTTGAATATCGTTTCTTATGTTTTTATCTATGAGTGTATCAAATTTAATTAAAATCGGACCAATTCTTCTATAACCCGATTTTTTCGATTATCGATTTTCGATATTTATCGGGGGTACCTCGACACAATATCTAGCTAAGAACACACGCAGACGCTTATAGTACAACTGTGTAAATTTTGAAGAAAATCGGTTCAGCCGTTTCGGAGTCTATAAGTAACAGACACACACAAAGTTCCATTTATAAATCAGTTTAGATATTTTAAAAAATTATACTTACACTTGGTATATTATCCTGTGTGCAAACTCCTTCTGACAGCAATCGGTCCCTAATTTCCCATGCGAATATCGAGGGGCACTCCCTCTTGAATTGGGCTATTTTCTGCACAACTTCAGGGGTCGCCACTCTTGGCTTGCTGCCCCCGATCGCGCGCGGCCTTATGGAGCCCGTCTCATAGTACCGTCCGAGAATCTTGCTAACGCAGCCGTTGGAGACTTGGAGTATACGAGAGATGTCGCAGGGTCGAGCCCCACTGTGGGCCAACTCCACTATTCTTTGACGAGTCGAGTCTGGAAGGGGACGTCCGTTAACGAATACACCTCCCAGCTGATTTACACCGCTATGCCCTGGAGAGAAAGAAAAATGATAAGAACAATCAATTTAAAAGTAGGGGTAAATTATTATATTAAATAAAAACATTTTATACCAACGTGAGAAACGTTAGCAAGACGAGTGTTAAAAGTTTTATTTAGTAACCTTTTTTTTTTTTATCAATTCGCCCTAAAGTCGATAATGCCTCTAAGATTTAGAGTTACTTGGAGTGAAAATGAATGAGAAAATTCTGGAATGAACCAGAAACCCAATCCTGAGCAGGAAACGAGGGATCAATCTCTACTTCTGTTCAAATTACAGGGAGGAGTAAGAACAGGACGGTAGACAAATCTATCTACACCTATTACCAAAAAAATCCTAAATAAAGTTTTAGAATCTAGGCTGATTCGGTAGACTTATAGAGTTGAAGTAGATTTTAGAAGGAACCAGAAACCTAATCCTAAGTAGGAAACAAGGGATCAAACTCTACTCCTGTTCAAATGACTGTAGAGGGGTGTAAACCAGGCAACACAGAAGTAACGTGGGCGGGAAAATAAAAATTAAAGAACTTATATCATAAACTTCTTGAAGGACGTAATTGACGTCATTTTTCTCCCTATTAAATGAAATTGAGCCAAATATATGATCAACCTGAGATTTTAAAAAAATGGAAACTCCTAGTTAACATCAGAAAGAGACAGTTGAAATTCCTGGGAACATAATGAGAAAGGAAGGCTTGGAGAATCTAATACTCACAAGACAGTTGCAGGGAATAACCATTCATAATCTACTTGACAAGTTTGAATAAATGGTTGGCGGAACAGGATTTAGGAGAAATAACGAAAAGACCTAATTTATTTACATTTACAAGACATTGTGGAGAGCCATGATCGACGACGTTTTGATGGAGCATGTCACATAAAGAAGAAATCAATTGTACTGAGAACCAACTATAGGCAGTTTGCATAAACATACAAATATGTGGCAGAATTGTTCATCCATATCGAAAGAATATCGTTATTTTTTACGGTTATTATGCAAGTATTGATAATTCTTCATCTCAGAAATCCAGATAGAAACTTAAGTGTAATCGACAAAACGAAAATATAGGGCGTTGTTAGTCCGGTGGGTAAGGAAAAATAAAATCTTTCTGAAAGATTAGCGCAGCTAGTCTTGTGTGATGACAGTAAGGTAGGAACAAAAGTTGGCTAA
This sequence comes from Ascarosepion bandense, assembly GCA_037127315.1. Taxonomy (NCBI): domain Eukaryota; kingdom Metazoa; phylum Mollusca; class Cephalopoda; order Sepiida; family Sepiidae; genus Ascarosepion; species Ascarosepion bandense. The sequence continues at coordinate 600,734 of JBBBDQ010029164.1, read as the reverse complement.
CAGACAGACGTTAGCCAATAAGTGTCGTCTCACGAGCGACGTTCGTCACTGTCTGCTGTCAGTTAACGACGAAATCTCCATTACTGATAGGAAGCGAGCGGCAAATGGCGGTTTTCCACTTTGCTTGTGAAAGCCGTCCCCGTCAGATGGGAGCAAATGGTATTAATGAAAAGAGCAGCTAGGAAGAGACAATCCAATCAAAAGGCGAGATCAGATTTCATCAGGAGCTTTTTAAAGGCGAAAAACCAGAAGCCGAGGAAATCTGAAAGATCAAAATGGCAAAACCAAAAAAAAAAAAAAAAAAAAAAAGTATCTGGATATGTTAGGAGATAAAAAAAAATGGCGGAGTGTAAAGTCGGCAGGAGGAAAGATACGTAATAAGAACAAGTGAAATATTAGAGGCAGAAAGCGATGGTTAAACTGACAATCGCTAAAAAGACTCATTTTTGCGGTGTTTGTTGGTCGGTTTTTGATGTCATTAGCAGATTGAACGAGTCGAGTCACAACGACGGCGTGACATATGCACGGTGATAACGATGAGAGATCGGGGCGGGGAAGGACTGAAAGTAAAGCTAAGGGCCACTCGCATCCGATCACACTTTGACGAGCCTCCCTGACGGACATGCATATGCATATATAAATACTAATTGCACAACTAATAAGTTTCTTTTGTCCCTGGAAGTAAATTTAAATAATTTAAAGATTGAAGGAGAAAGTTTCCATTTCGCCCAACCCCACTGCTATAAAATCTTTTATTTCTATAAATAGCAACTTTATTCAATTATCAAAATATCTCCAATGAATTTCTTTGATCTGGCATCTTTCGGCTAAATAGTGTATTCCATTATAAAAGAACGAATCTGCATTTGATTCAAAATTAGACAATTCATTTAGCTGCTATCGACTATGAAAAGTCATTTGGTTCGGAAGAATACTCAGCAGTATTTAATTCACCTTTAGAACTGAGTATTGGCAAAATATATTAACATTATTGAGAATCTGTATAATAACAGTCCTATTTATTATAATAAAGACCGTTGTGCATATATATATATATATATATATATATATATATATATATATATATATATATGTGTGTGTGTGTGTGTGTGTGTATATAGGAAAAATTATTAAAAGTTGTGAGTTTAAAAATGTATTTTTTTGACAGTATTTGTTTACATTTTTAAACTCACAACTGTTTAATAATTTTTCCTATACATATTAAGACAGTATACGTGGATCATCACTATGTTATATATATATATATATATATATATAGATAGATAGATAGATAGATGGTAAAATGAGTTATTGTAAATCGCTTGAAGACACAACATGGTAGAAACCTAGGTCACGTAATGACTCGTTTACAAATGAAGAATATTCAAAAGTTCTACAATATAATTGTATTGAACACTTAATACAGATGTGTACTGGTCTAATTTTATTATGACCAAAAACTAAGTAAATAAACAATATATATATATATATATATATATATATATATATATATATATATATATATATATAATATTAAATGAATCTCTGCTCTGTAAATTAAATTTACATTGAGCTCTCTGTTGGATCAGTTTTAATACTTAAACGATATTACTAAGATCCTCTCGGATTATTTACCAATCTTCTGGATCTTTTGTTGATTTTATATATATATATATATATATATATATATATATATATATATAACTAATTTAGAAAAATGATTGATATGACGAAATTTAGATACAGAGATAAATTTGGACGAACTGAAAAAGATAGCTATGGATGTTTTTAGAGTATGAACAGATTTGCCTTTTTTTTTTCTTTTTTTTTTTGTACACATTGATATCTACTCTGCAAAAGGCCCGGGAGCCACTTTGGCTTGTGGGTTACAAAGTTTTATGTTGGTATATGGGGAAGGTAACGGTTAATCCTAGACTTGAACAACTTAATCTCATCCGAACAATTACTATGAAAATATTTATAGAAAAGGCACAAGGAAACAACTTTACAGCGATCGGAAAAAGACTGAAGCCGAGGTGCCAATTCAAAACTAATAATATTGCTGATTCTCTTTTGGATTTAATCAAGAATCCCTAAATAAATAGGACCATATATGGCAGTAATATTCTCAGTGTAGATGAATAGGATAAATATAGATATGTAAGATTCTAGAGAATTGTCCAGTACAACAGAGTGAACAAACCTTCTCAGCAAGTAATCTAACAATGAATACAATTTTGTCTTTCTAATCCATGCTAACTCGAGAAGGCGGAACGAGTCACCATCCTGGAGATTAGCACTGATTCTTCTTCTTCTATGTGCCCTGTCCCTTCAGGACGTAGGCGATCATGGATCTCCACGTCTCCCTATCCCTTGTGGCTCTTAGTATGTTTGCTCCTGTTGCTCCTGGCAACCCCCGTTCCGTCATCCACCTGATCAGGCCCTGCAAATATGTTATCCGCTGCCTTCCTCTGTCTCTCCTTCCTTCTATCTGACCAGTCAGTATCAGGTTCTCCAGGCTTTCCTTCCTCATTGCATGTCCCAGGAACTTCAGTTGTCTCTTCCTGATGCTCAGCATCAATTTCCTTTTTGTTGCCATTCTTTCTAACACTTCGTCGTTGCTTGTATGCTCAGTCCACGATATCCGTAGCATCCTTCTGTAGAACCACATTTCGGCCGCTTCCAGTTTTGTCCTCATTTTCGATGATATTGTCCAGCATTCACAGCCGTACTGAAGAACTGACATCACGTAGCAGTCTAACACTCTTTTCTTCGTTTCTATTGAGATCTTCCTGTGTGTTAGTATTTTGCTCATCTTCTGGAACGCGTCCTTTGCCATGCCAATTCGCCTTCGGATCTCCTTGTCGCACTTTCCATCTCCTGTTAGAACACTTCCTAGGTACTTAAATTCTTGGACTTGTTTGATTCTGTTATCCCCCACCTGTATTTGGCATTTTGGGTTGTATCTTTTGCTGATGACCATGCACTCAGTTTTCTTAAAGTTTATTTGTAGTCCCATCTTGTCACTCTCCACTGCTACTTTCTGTATGAGATCTTGCAGTTTCCTTTCCGTGTCCGCAATCAGTACTGTATCGTCCGCGTATCTTATGTTGTTCAGGTTGTGGCCTCCAATAATAAATCCTGGTGTGTCATCTAGGGTCCTCAAAATATTCTCGCTGTATAGGTTGAACAAATCCGGTGAAAAGACACAGCCTTGTCTTACGCCTTACGCTGACAGAAGGCAGAAAGGGATCTGGCAGATGATTCACAGCGAGTAGTTCAATTTTAGAAGCGTTAAAATTAACAAGTCATTCTTTCCTCCAGTTCACAACAGAATGTAGTCATTTGTGAGATCAATTGTAAATTTGACTATATAAAACTGATCAGATTTATTATCGAGACAAATCTTTCGAAACATTTACTGTAAAAGGAAGGTAAGAATTAAAAAGAATGACTTTAGAACATGTGCAAACTACTACAAAATTGTACATCTTGTTTTGATATTGAAAGAATAATGTCTCAGCAGGTAAGTAACTACCTGATGAGACATTATTAATTATCTGATGAGACATTGTTCTTTCAATGTTGAAACAAAATGTACAATTTTGCAGTAGTTTGTTGTTTGAACATGTTCTAAAGTAATAATTATATATATATATATATATATATATACTGTTATGTCGTGAGTAAGAATAAATAAATCAACAACAGGAATAGGTTAATTGTTGTATTCCGTGAAAATAGTATTTACAAAGGTTATTAGTATCCAATACAAGAATAAAGGTTAATCGTCTCAACCGTCGTAAGACGTAGTATGAGCAATGGGTACTTCCGGGTCGTCACCGGAAGTCTACGACTGACTTGTCGATCGGCTGCTCGGCACACTCTCTTACGTAGATGCCACCATTACTTTACATAGTAATGGAATAGTCCATTATAGCCGAATAGGCGCGGGCGTCCCAACATATATATATGTGTGTGTGTGTAAATGTAAGGTTTTCTTATTTTCGTTATTATAAGTGTAGCAGACATATTTAGCGATAGAACCAATTATTTTTTATTATCCGTGAATTGCAACGAGATCTTCGGAAAGATAGTAGAGGGGTTTCTTTTTGCCTTTTTCAGATTTCTTTTCTTCATTCGTGGGAAAGATAGTTGTAATGACTTTTTGCACAGATTCGAAATAAGAGAAATCCGTTTCTTAGACTGACGATTAAAGCTTAGCGATTCCCCTTACTATTTAACTATTACTATTTATGGCTGTAGGTTTTCTTTTAAAGATCCCAATAAAACATTTTTTCGTCAAAATTTTCTTCATTGAACTCTATTTTTAGACTTACGACCTATCACGTTGAATACACCGGTTCACGCTCGATCACCGAAGTTAAGCAATGTTGAGCCTGGTTAGTACTTAGATGGGTGACCGCTTGGGAATACCAGGTGCTGTAAGTGTATAGTGACGGATGTGCGTTGTGGTGCAGTGGATATCCTTTCGGAACGGGAAATCGGTGAGCCGAATTCGAATTCCAGTTGAATACCCTGCATTCATTTAAGCACTGGTACCCTTGGAAAAGGCATTAATCTGTCCCTTCCTTCCAGCTATGAGTTAAATAACAAGGGTAGGATTTGGGGACCCTGATCTTAAAAACAAATCCCAATGAACCTTGATACTTGAAAAGAAAAATGTATTACTAGACACAAAACTTATATAAAAACAACAATAAATTGTTGAAAGAAAAAGGTATTACCAGCAATAAATAAATCAAGTTTAGTTGGCAATAAATGACCCGCCGAGGTTGATTTGCCATAAAAACAACCAACCAACTCTATTTTTAAAAAAAATCCTTCTTTATTTTGGTCCACGAAAGTATGTAAAGTACACAACTGGGTGATGATACTGCAAAGTTTAGAAATTACCAATCTAAACTGCCAACGAGACTTAATCTGCAGGTTTTCTTTTCAGCACCAGAAGCCTTGCTGTGCGGGCGTGTTCGAATACACATGCGTGAACTCGCTTCTCCTAACAAATGTGATGACAAAACGCGCTCGCGAGATGATTGACCTTTTTAATGTATGGAAGATGAAAAACAAGATAACTGAGTCGGACTCAGGATTAGATCTCCGACCATCAAAGGTGCGTTCGAAAACCACTTAATGAGAGCGGTTCGATTTGCGGCCTTTAACACCGCGAACCGCTCGCCTCTCGCCCCGTCACGCGTCCAATACTCAATCCCTTTCTCGACCTTCATCTTCAATGCCATAACAACGACAACAACCACCTTCACCCGACCATTCCAGACCCAAACTCCTCCAGAACAGATACATATCTTGATTTCTCTGCTTTTTTTTTCCCGCCAGAGCTGTATAAAATTTAACACTCCCGACGTTTGCCGGCCAAGAACGATAACTCGGAATGTAATGAAAAGCAAAATAAAAAATAAAACGAAATAAAATTGAATAAAAAGAGTCAAAGAATCAAAAACAATTTTAAAGAATAACTTATCTCAAGTTAGATCAGTGAAAACTTAAAAATCTGTTATTTTATTTTGATTTTCCTTGAATTTACTCGATATTATTCATTTATTTTGGGGAGAAAGTTTTTTGTTAATATTTTTGGCTTTAATGCGTCTCTTGTTTTTTGTTTTTTTTTGTTTACTTTTAATATTTTAGCGAAAATACGATAACAAATCGAGTTGATTTTGAAACTGGCAGAGAAGCAAGTTGTTTTTTTTTCTATTTAATAACCTCATTTAAATTGTTTTAATACAGAAGTGTAGGAAGATAAAGAAGGTGGGTAAAATGAATTGGAGAGATCGAAAGAAAAGAGAGGAAAAAACAGATAATTCAAGTGGGGAGACACAGAGAAAAAGAGAAACAAAAAAGGAAGAAGTGTAACAGAGAGAGAGAGAGAGAAAGTAAAAAAATAGGAAAACAGAGGGAGAAAAAAGAGAAGGAAAACAAGGAGAGAAAGAGATAGAAAAGAAAGGGAAGAGTGTGGAAAAAGAGAAAAAGGACAGAGAAAACAAAAGAGGAAGACAGAGAAAGAAAGAAAAATGGAAAAAGAGGAGAGAGAAAAACAGAAAATTTAGATAGAGGAAGACAGAAAAAGAGTCAAATTAAAGAGGGGAAGACGGAGAAAGAGAGAAAAAAAGAGAGAGTGGAATACAGAGAGAGAAAAAGAGGAAGACAGAAAGGAAGGATAGATAGACTGAGTCAGATTGAAAAAAATAACAGAAGAGAGACAGAAATAGAGAGAATAATGTCTCAGCAGGTAAGTAATGACCTGATGAGACATTATTAATTATCTGAAAGAAAGAAGGAAGAGGAGAGAGAGAAAAAAAGACTAGTGTAAGGATAGTGATAAGAGAAGAAGAGAGATAAAGAGGATAAAAAAGAAAAAGAGAATAAAAAGAAAGGAGAGAAAGAAAATAGAAGTAGGAGAGAGAGAATAAAGAAGAAAGAAGGATAAGAAAGAAAAGAACAGGAGAAGGAAAGAAAAACAGAAAGAAAGAGGTAAAACAAAAAAAAAGGGGAGGGGTAAAAAGAAAAGAAAAGAGAGAGAAGAGGATGGTAGGGAAACTGACATAAATTAAATTCTTCTAAGCGAAAAAGAATTCATTAACATCCACTCACTAGCATTACTTGAAGCTTGCCGAACGTTTCAGGAGATCAAATAGTGGATGTGAGCAAAGTTGAACGATGGACAATGCCTTTCAGTAGTGGCAACAGTTATATACGAAGAACGCCTCAAAAAGGTAATGTTAGTGTTTGCATTTACGGGAATAAGCTTTGTAACTAAAAATAATAATAATAATAATAATAATAATAATAATAATAATAATAATACTCCCTGTATCTGATGTACCGCTTTCTATTACTCTATCAACCCTTTCATAGGAAACATGGATAGCGGCTCTGATTAAGAAATTCGAATTCCAGTCGAATTCATTATATTTACATTTGCTAATCAGTCAGTTAAGTGCCATACGTGATAGAAAGAGACATGACTAACTGGGCAGAAGATTATCACACAGTAGGTTGCCATTGCTTTCTGCGGTAGATTGGTGAATTATGTTATTATATTAATAAGTAGTAATTAGTGGGGGATCAGTTTATTACTTCATGACAATAGAAAACCGATCACCCACTTTATGCCCATTACCGAATGGCCTCGTTTTAAGGCTGTAAGAAATTTAGATAGAGAATCAGTCAGTCGAGTGCCATACGTGATACACGCTTTGAGCGATCATGTCTCGAAAGAGACATGACTAACTGGGCAGAAGATTATCACACAGTAGGTTGCCATTGCTTTCTGCAGTAGACCAGTTGCCAGCCAAGGCAATAGAACCCAATCTGTTATTAGGCTCAAAGCTAAAAGGAGAAGATATGTATTATATTATTAACTAGTAATTAGGATGGCCAGTTTATTACTTCATAACAATAGAAAATCGTTCCCCCACTTTATGCTCAATATAAGCCTTAATCATGTTTCTAACTATTATATTCAGTCAGTCAGTTAAGTGCCATGCGTGATACATGCTTGGGCAATCATGTCTTGAAAGAGACATGACTGACTGGGCAGAAGATTATCCCACAGTAGGTTGCCATTGCTTTCTGCGGTAGACCAGTTGCCAGCCAAGGCTATATAATCCAATCTATCCTATTATTTGACTCATAGTTAGAGGGAGAAGATATGTATTATATTATTAACTAGTAATTTGGATGGTCAGTTTATTACTTCATAACAATATAAAACCGATCCCCCACTTTATGCTCAATATAAGCCTTAATCATGTTTCTAACTATTATATTCAGTCAGTCAGTTAAGTGCCATGCGTGATACACGCTTGGGCAATCATGTCTTGAAAGAGACATGACTGACTGGGCAGAAGATTATCCAGCAGTAGGTTGCCATTGCTTAGACTGGTTGCCATCCAAGGCTATAGAACCCAATCTGTCCTATTATTTAACCCATAACTGGAGTGAAGAAACGGATTAAAACCTTTCCCAAGAGTATTTGTGCGTATTTAAATGCAAGGAATTCAACTGGAATTCGAACTCGACACTCCGAAGTGTCGTTCCGAGTCGATATCAAGTGTATCACAACGCACATAACCTCGGGAAAAGTATAAATCTTTTTCTTCTCCCTCAAGTTTTGGATAAATGATAGGAGAAACTTGGTTCTATAGCCTTGGTTGGCAACGAGTATAGCACAATAAGAACTGGCAACTTACTGCGATAAAATCTTTACAACACATGCAGTTGGCGACTGCTTGTGAAACTAAAAATCCCATGAATCTTCTTCAAAGGAAGAAACCGGCTCAACCTACCCAGGGTGGATGCAGACAAAAATATAAGTATCTGAGGTGGTTCCAAGTATGGGGTGGAAAAAAGCGGCACTACTTTCAGGGAATTCTTCGAAGCATTAAAAACCATTTTCCTTTTTTAGTTGAGTTTAAATGCTGGCGACACGAGCCAAATTGTCTTATCCACCTAAGCGAACTGCATGTGAAAATATCTATCATTGACGGACGGATGGATTTCAATTTTAGTTAATATTCCAGAAATGCCCACATATTTTAGAACATTCTCCTTGCTCAAATTCCCAACTCTACAAATTCATCTCACGAACATATGTTTCGGGCAGACTATACAACTGTCTACCCAAGAGATAGACCATCGGACCCATACAGCCATGCTCGATAGACAGACTGTCTCTTGGCATGGGGGCATGGCGGGCCGCTTCATAAGCAATTGATTCTGCTCTAGTGAATGGTGCTGACTTTTCGAACAAGTTCCCAGGAAAAACGATCTTCGTGTTCCTATCCTGGACACTGTTGTTATTAAGTTCGCATCAAAGCACTGCTCTACTCGATTCCACTCTACCCACCGGCCAAAAACACTGGTCAATCTGACGGCCTTCTGGCCAAGGTCTCTATCAATCTGTCTGTACCAAGTGCTAACTTCGTCGATTTGATATATAGAATACGTGGGAAGTAGGAATGGGTAGAAAAGATGGGGTGGTTCAGCGGGTAGAGGGGAAGATGAGAGACTGAACTTTCAAAGATAAGCAGAAAGCTAGTATATATATATATATATATATATATATATATATATAAACTTATTTATAAATGGAACTTTGTGTGTGTGTCTGTGTCTGTGTGTATCCGTTACCTATAGATTCCGAAACGGCTGAACCGATTTTCTTGAAAATTTACAGTTATACTATAAGCGTCTGCGAGTGTTCTTAGCTAGGTTTTGTGTCGAGGTACCCCCGATAAGTATAGAAAATCGATAATCGAAAGAATCGGGTTATAGAAGGAGCGGTCCGATTTTAATCAAATTTGATACTCATAGACAAAGACATAAGAAACGATATTCAGAAGTTTCAAGGTTGCAGTTCTTACAATAGTGCAGAAAATCGGTAATATATATATAAAGCAAGATGTTTGTGTGTGTGTCTGTTTATCTGCCTGTATGTACTTTATACAAATCCACAATTTTTATTCGATTCTCACCTTCAAAATTTGACTTACATCCATTGATTTTTCTTTCAGTGTATGTATTCGCTTTAACTGGAAACAACTATTGCTTTTTAGTCTTTCGTGCCAAAGTTCAAAGAGTCTGAGCTCCGGGACCATGGATTAGTTTTAAAGCTTTCATTACACCCGAGCAACGCCGGACTATACTGCTAGTATATATATATAGATATATAGATATATATATATATATTATCACATAGCTGACTGATTTCTGTCATGCCGACTTCGAAGTTTCGTGAAGGCATTATTGTGATGTCTTCACTCTTCAGGGATTTTGTTTTCCTCTGCTTGTCAAAAATGCCTTTCTACAAGCACAATAGTGAATAAAAACAGCAATTTTGGCACTAAGCACAACCACAATGTAACATTGAGGTGTTTGGAATTAGAAGGTACTTTCCACCACAAAATAAAAAAAAAAATGATAAAAAAAAACACGAGGAAATAGTGCTTAATGTTTGTCGACTTTCGAAAAGCCATAACTTTTGATGTATTTGAAACAAACCACTCAGTTTTTTTAAAAAGAAAGCTAAAGGCATCTACTTTAACATACAAACACTTACTTGCACTTAACTCGTTTTCACATACATGGCGGAAAGTATTTTCTTGTGCTGAAGGCCTTATATATATATATATATATATATATATATACCAGTGCATAAAGAACGAAGAAATTATTAACAACGTTCAAAACATTAATTTAAAACAGTGCTCAATATAGATATAGAGCTATGAATCTTTATTATAAGTAGTACACTGCTAACTCATTAGTTTATACTACTTTTGATATATATATATTATAAGTTATAGTTTGGAACATGTACAAATTATAATTTACTACAAAAGTGAAACAAATGTATAATTTTTTAGTAAAATATAATTTGTACATGTTCCAAACTATAACTTACAATATATATATATATATATATATATATACTAGCAGTATAGCCCGGCGTTGCTCGGGTGTAATGAAAGCTTTAAAACTAATCTATGGTCCTGGAGCTCAGACTCAGCCTAAAGAATATTTGAAATATTAAAATAACTCCGATAATTTACCAATCGCACCTAATATATATATATATATATATATATATATATATATATATATAGAGAGAGAGAGAGAGAGAGAGAGAGAGCGCTTTAAGTCATATGTTCCCAACCTTTTTTGCTGCCATTGCCCCAAAATACTATTTCACTATTATCCATTACCCCAACGAACAAATACCCGTAATATAGGAAAAGAAGTAATTATATTTTCATACATCAAAAACAGACAAAGTTAATCGAAATTATTCAATAAAATAGTATCAATCTATAATAATCAGAGGTACAGTAGCCGTAACCTAGCCATGATTCTTAATGCGAGTGTTGAGCTTGTATTGCCTGTGCCAGTTTATTTATTCTTGGCTTTGCGACTGAAAGGGCTATTCGAGGGTCGTTTGCCACGTTGAGTCTGCTACGTTTCTTGGTCTTCATTCCAAGGACACAGTGTGAAATTAAAAGCTGATTGCCTCTTCCCAAATCAAACATCCATTACCCACAAAATATGGACTCATTACCCCACTGAAATAAGGGTGTAAATAGAGCAAGAGGTTGAAATAAGGGTGTAAATAGAACAAGACGCTGAAATCAGGGTGGAAATAGAGCAAAAAAGCGACAACGTGATGGAAAATGTAAAATAAATTGAAAAGTAGTAAGAAGATAAGGTCAAATCTGGTGGAGATGGTAAAAAGGCAGAAAAAGTGTTTGTAATGGGGAGAAAAAAAGAAAACGGGGTAGAAATTGTTCAAAAGGTGGAATACGAGATAGAAATAAAGCAAATACGGCAAAAATACAGCATAAATAGAAATAATAAAAGTTGAAAATGTTAGAGACAAAAAGTAGAAATGGGGTGGAACTCGTACAAAAAGTAGAAATGGGGTGGAAATCTGACAAAAAGGAGAAACGGGGTGGAAATCGGACAAAAAGAAGAAACGGAGGAGGAATCGAACAAAAAGAAGAAACGGGGTGGAAATCAAACACAAAGTAGAAACGGGGTGGAAATTGGACAAAACGAAAAAACGGGGTGAAAACCGGACAAAAAGAAGAAACGAGGTGGAAATCGGATAAAAAGAAGAAACGGGGTGGAAATCGGACAAAAAGAAGAAACGGGGTGGAAATCGGATAAAAATAAGAAACGGGGTGGAAATCGGATAAAAAGAAGAAACGGGGTGGAAATCGGATAAAAAGAAGAAACGGGGTGGAAATCAGACAAAAGGAAGAAACGGGGTGAAAATTGGACAAAAAGAAAAAACGGTGTGGAAACTGGACAAAAAGAAGAAACGGGGTGGAAATTGGACAAAAAGAAGAAACGGGGTGGTAATTGGACAAAAAGAAGAAACGGGGTGGAAATCAAACAAAAAGTAGAAACGGGGTGGAAATCAAACAAAAAGTAGAAACGGGGTGGAAATCAAACAAAAAGTAGAAACGGGGTGGAAATCAGCCAAAAAGTAGAAACGGGGTAGAAATCGGACTAAAAGTAGAAACGGGGTAGAAATCGGACTAAAAGTAGAAACAGGGTGGAAATCGGACAAAAGGTAGAAACGGGGTAAAAAAACGTGAGAGATTAGTGGAAAAAAACAGAAAACGAGATGGAAACGGACAAAGGTAGTAAAGAGAGAAGTGCAAAGCATGAGGTAAAAAAAGATGAAGAAGAGAGAAGACAAAAAACAGAAAAATTAAAAAAAGAATAAAGTGCGATTAAAACTCAAAAGTGCTGTGGTTAAAGAGCGGAGAGATTATTAAAAGCAAAAAAGTGGGGGACATTGTGAGGAAACAGAAAGCCAATAAAAATCAAAGGTGTTGCATTAAAAAATGGCAAAATGCAAACAAAGAACAAGTGTAAAAATACAACAGGAAAGGAAGCGAGAAAAGGAAAAGACAAATAAAAAAAGATAAAAATATAAAAAAATGAAACAAAAAGATGAAAAAAGATAAAAGTTGAAAAGAAAAAACAAGAAAGAAAACTGTTAGAGAACAAAAGCATTTATCAATTTCTGTCACGCTAAAAATCTTTCTTGTGTCAGCATTATCGTCTGTCTCTTTGAGTTTATTATGAGTTAATCTGTTTTCGTTCACCTCGAGACATTCAACAAGCATAGTCTTAAGAGACACAGGTGAAAATTCCTATTCTTTACAATTAAGCCAATCCCTGTTCTCTCTCTTTATATATATATATATATATATATATATATATATATATATATATGCGATGTAGATATAGAAGAATATCCTGTACATAAAGTGGTAAAATAACTCTCTAGGAGAGCTCTAAATATATATGTATATAAATACATATAGAGCAAATATATGTAAAAAATTAAGACAGACACATTATTTCATGGTTAAGCGGAAGTTTAGGGTTGATTTTCCTAAAAACCTCACAGAAATTCAAATGCAGGGTGAAATGCCAAGTAAAGTGCTATTAAATATTGATTATGTAAAATTAGGTGTAAAAGAAATGTATTAAAAAGAAGGTATATTTAATTTTTCCTATTTTCTATTAAACAAGTTATTTTGAAACTACTCATTATTCTATTATCCTTGAATATGACTGTCTTTTTTTTTATTCCACCATCTCGAATTGATAAATCTAATGTTACTTCGCAAGACACAGTTTGGGAACAAATACAAGCTGCTTGGCAGGAGATACCATTATATACATTGAAGAAGCTTGTGATATCAATGCCTGACAATGAAGGCTGTGATCAAAGCAAAAGGCTATTATACTAAATATTAAATTTATTTTGTAACAAGTATTTTTTTGTTAAATCATTTGTTAAGTAAATCAAATAAAATTAATTTAATTAAATTGTTTATTTTCTGTCAATATGCCTCATAAAAGATAAAATAGTTCTTGTCCTAATACTTTTGCACAGTACTATATAAGAAAAATTAACATTATATAATCGGGATTATAGGCCTATTTCAGGTGAATCATCATCAGCTTCCGTCTTTATTGTATAATAAAGACGGAAGCTGATGATGGTTCATCTGAAATAGGCCTATAATTCTGATTTACCATGAAATAATGTGTCTGCCTTAATTTTTCTTATATTTGCTCTCTATGTATTTATATACATATATATTTAGAGTTTACTTAGAGAGTCATCATACCACTGTATGTACTGGATACATCCTTTGGATTCTTCTATATCTACACCTCATGCTTATATATATGTTTAGAATATTGCTGCCACATATGGTCCAGTGGTCCTGCTATAAATGTAGAGATTCGTGATAAAATCCAAAGAAGAATCTGCAATGTTATTTGTCCTAAGTAAGTACAAGAAAAGCAACGCTTAAGAGTAGACGAGGCAGTTAATTTTAACTATTTAAATGGTAAATCAGTTCGACCTTGAGCCACACCACATTGGTGAGAAAGTAACTAATTATAATGCAGATCTTCCTTTGGATTTTGTCGAGAACCTCAAGATGAATAACAGGAGCACCTGACCAAATAAAGCGACATTATTCCGTGTCTGGACACGCACACACATCTTGAATGAACATCCCATATTCAATAGACACATTAATTGCCGAAACCTTATTTTTAAAAATGAAAAATAAATTAATGTTATTTTCTTTTTTTACCTATTGATAAATCATAACATGAATTCGTCCAACAGTTTTGTTTTATGCCAAATTATACGCAGTGTTTTTTAGTCACTTATTTCTTTTAATGTTGACAATAACATGGCCGTCATATGTCACTTACGCAAGGTCACATGTTAACAGTTACAGTGGCAAAAATCAGTGTTCCACTTGAACACAACCTTGTCAGACTACCTTTAGGTGGAGAAGAACCTAAAAAGTGCTATGCTTAAGGAAACAGTCTTGTCTGAGAAAAAACCTGATCCCACTTTTGCATAGGATATAGGGAATTTTTGCCCAATTTTTTTCACACTCAGAAATCTCACATTAAAATCAGCCTTAATCATGTTCAGCCACTTTCCCACTAATGTCAAGTTGCTTCCCTATGACTTTTCTATAATTACTTTTATGGTAAGTGTTCGAAAGAGCCCTTTCTTATGCTACCTAGACATTATGAATTTAAACACAGTACTAGCCCAAGGATAGAGTTGCCGACTGACACCATTTCGGTCGGGATTCAATCCTGGGTTAAAAAGCAATCGGAATCTGTACTGATGAGCTGTGATACAGCAAAACAGATCTGTCTCCAGATGACAATATATATATATTAACCGCAGAAAGCAATGGCAACCTACTGCGGAATATTCTTCTGCCCAGTCAGTCATGTCTCTTTCGAGACATGATCACCCAAGCTTGTATCACGTATGGCACATAACTGACTGACTGACTAAAATGATAGCAAGGTCTCATTAGTTTACAGTAAGAATGTTTTGCTTCGGGTAAGGAATATTGGGTTATGTTTGGGTCAGAAATCATGCCTAATAAGATAGATTGAAGACCGGCTTTAGTTTATTCAACTTCTGGCCTTATGCCAAACTTTTGTATGATAACAAAATATGTATTACTCAGCCCTTTTTACAGTTGAATTGGCTATATATAACCCTACGTTTTATGATGACAGTTTCTTAATAGAAGAGAGTGTAATTGCATGAGTAAATAATTATTATCTCAAAAAAAACTTTCTGGCTTTAAATAACCTGAAAAAGTTTGATAAGCCATGAAAAACGAATTAATCATTAAATAGATTTTTTATGTTTGTCATAAACGACGCCAAACGCATTGAGAAATATTGAAAATGTCAGTCGTATGCAAAAGATTTCACAGATCAATGATTAAAAATAGTTTATAGCAAATGAAGCCAGTAGGTATGAGCGAGGACAACCCTTCTTCGAATATTGTGGACTGGTGCTACAAAACTTTGAGGACTTTCAACAAAAGCAACAACCATATCAGTTGAGGACTTTCAACAAAAGCAACAGCTAAAAGGACTTAGGCTAAATTTAATATAGAGATGTATTGAAAATCAGGAAGAAAGGGCTTGTCAAAGGTCAGAAAATAAGTTAAGTATTACTGACAGAATAAAGTTTTTTTTTATTCAAAGTTTAGTGTTTTTGTCTGTTTTTTTTAACGATTTTTTTGTATTTATTCAGTGTTCTTTGTAATTTTATTTATCTATTTAGGAGATTACGGATTTATTTCTTGTCATTGACTGTGAAGAGAGAGGGTATCAGTGATAGTCTGCATGAGAAAAGGACCCGATCCTCTGAGTCAGTGATGGATAAATAAATCTATTGGAAACAAAGAATGCTCTTTTATAACATATGTGTGTATGTGTGCGATACAAAAGTTGCCTTACAATAAATTAAGAAATAAATAAAAAAGCCCCCTGAACAATATATTTATAACCATACATCAATGCGTCGAATATATACCTCTTACATGACGGTATTAATAATGGAACAAAAAACACAAGGTGGCCGGGCGAGAATGTCTTTCGAAACATTTTATAAACCGGCTTTATTTTATTCACCCCACCAACCCACCCACTTTTTTTTTTTTCTAAAATATCACTGGGAAATTTATCCTTTTTTTTTCTTCTTTACAACACTGTTAAAGAAAACTAGACCTTCAAAACGGCTTAGACCAAACCGACGCCATTCATTCCTACTTATATATCCAAAGGTCTCCCTCTACCTCGATAAAGCGGACTTCCCATCGGCTTTTATTCATCGACACTCCGTAAATAAGCCAACTCGTGAACTCACCCTGAAGCGATTAAGCGTGACTTCATTTTTCTCTCCCATTTTGACAACGAAATTATGGCGTTAACAGTTGTGAAGTTAGAAAGATAACACCGCCAAATCGTCGACACGTAAATAGGAAACGTATCTATATGACTGGATGTGCGTTGTGGTGCAGTGGATATCGGCTCGGAACGAGAAATCGGGGAGCCGAGTTCGAATTCCAGCCGAATTCATTGCATTCACTTACGCGCAAATACACTTGGGAAAGGTATTAATCCGTCTCTTCCTTCCAGTTATAGGTTAAATAACAAGACAGATTGGGTTCTATAGCCTTGGTTGGCAACCAGTCTACCGCAGAAAGCGATGGCAAATTACTGCGGGATAATCTTCTGCCCAGTCAGTCATGTCCCTTTCGAGACATAATCGCCCAAACGTGTATCACGTATGGCACTCAACTGACTGACTGAATAGTTGAAAAGACAATTAAAGCTTCTACTGGGCATAAAAAGGGGGGGTCGGTTTTCTATTGTTATCAAGTAATAAACTGATCCCCCTCTAATTACTACTTAATAATATAATACATATCTTCTGCCTCTAGCTATGAATTAAATAACGGGACTGATTGGGTTCTATAGCCTTGGTTGGCAACCAGTCTACCGCAGAAAGTAATGGCAACCTACTGCGTAATAATCTTCTGCCCACTCTTTCGAGACATGATCGCCCAAGCGTGTATCACGTATGGCACTTAACTGACTGATCTATATGACTAAATTTGAATTTCGTAGTCTGATTGGTCAGCATGGCCTATTTGTCAATGCATCGGCTATGTCAGCTCTGACTTACGGTAACATCCCGTTGAAACACCGTTTCCCGTACGATCACCAATGTTAAGCAACGTCGAGCCCAGTCAGCACTTAGATGGGTAACCGTTTAAGAATACTAGGGGCTGTAAGCTTAGATGTGTGGGTCGTGCAAAGGCACGGAATTGTTAATCAGCGAATTCAATTCTAATTGGGTTTGTTTTATTCACTTACGCACAGTTACCCTTAGGAAGATATAAATCCACCTCTTCTCCCCCTAGCAATGGGTTAATTAGTAACACTTTTTAAAATAATGATTTCACCCAAATCAAGGCGGAAATGCAGAGAGAGAGAGAGATAGAGATAGAGAGAGAATGGTTCAGGGCATGTCCAAGAAAAGATAAGAGATGGATGGGAATCAAGTAGATAAAGATGGCAATTAAAGTTGCATTTAAACTTTTGGAGATTGTAGATATCAGGAAAGCAAGTTAATGGAAGGGAGTTCTACAAACGGGAAATGGGAGAAAAAAAACTGTTACAGTAGAGGAGACAGTTACATTTAACTATTTCTTCGGTAAAGGAGTGGGAACTTAATGCCAATCTATTAGCACGAGTAAACACACGTGATAGGAGTACCAGGGAAAAAATACTCGTCAGAACAGCTTTCATGAAAATAGTTATAGAAAAGACAGGGATAATTCACATCGCATCGATGATAAAGTGACCGAAGGAGGGCTGCCAGGTCAGGATCGGTTATATTGCGGATCCTACTTTCGATTCTGACGAGAACCTCGAGATGAATAGCAGAAGCACCCGATCAGATATGGCAATAGTATTCAATGCAAAGACAAATGGTAGAATTATAAATGTGCAAGACGGATTCTGACAAGAACCTCGAGATAAATAGCAGAAGCACCCGATCAGATATGGCAACAGTATTCAATGCAAGGACAAATGGTAGATTTATAAATGTGCAAGACGGATTCTGGCGAGAAAAACTTCCTGGCCAGACAGAGTGAACCAACCTTCCTAACAGTAGATGCAGCTATGGATTCGAGGTAGCCATTCCATTTGAGATCATTTGAGAGAGTGACCCATTCTATCGTCACCCATTCTAATTGTAAGTACGAATAGTCTTGTACTTGTAGCTATGAGGACTCCATTAGTAGGCCTAGTATAGAAATAAATAAGATATGGGAGTCATTAATTAAGAAAGAGAGACACCTAACGCGAAGCTTTCAGCAGTTGTAACAAAAGTTTCATCGAATGCAATCAAAATGACAAGCAGCAGCAACACCTCGCAACAGGCTTAAGGTTCAAACTTATCCACAGAAAAATATCTTAGTGGATTATAAAGCGTTCAATCTCTGCGCCGGGCAGTGTGTACTTGGACTTAGAGAAAACAGGGCGACAAAGAGATAACTGAGCAATACTTTAAAAAATAGATAAATAACAACAAGACAAGATATCATATTCTTAGATATGATTCAGTCAGTTAAGTGCCATACGTGATACACGCTTTGGGCGATCATGTCTTGAAGGAGATATGACTGACTGGGCAGAAGATTATCCCGCAGTAGGTTGCCATTACTTTCTTTGGTAGACTGGTTGCCAGCCAAAGTTGTCCTGTTATTTGACTCATAGCTAGAGGGAGAAGATATGTTTTATATTATTAAGTAATAATTAAAGGGGGATCAGTTCCTTACTTCATAACAATAGAAAACCGAACGTTTACTTCATGCCCAGTAGAAGCCTTAATCATGTTTCTAACTATTATATTCAGTCAGTCAGTTAATTGCCATACCTGATACACGCTTTGGGACATCATGTCTTGAAAGAGACATGACTGATTGAGCAAAAGATTATCTCGCAGTAGATTACCATTGCTTTCTGCAGTAGACGGGTTGCCAACCAAGACAACAGAACCCAATCTGTTCTATTATTTAACCCATAACTGGAGGGAAGAGACAGATTAATACCTTTCCCAAGGGTATTTGTGCGTAAGTGAATGCAAGGAATTTTATTAGAATTCGAACTCGGCACCCCGATTTGTCGTTCCGAGTCGATATCTACTGCACCACAACGCACAGACACAATATATGTATATACTAAACTGGAGAGTCCGGGATTGGACCGAAAAAGTTTACTCCCTGATTTGAATAAAGGGTTTAGTTAGGACTAACAGTTGATGAAAGCCAGAGAACATTACGACTAAATACAAATACCGATGTTTTACAGTTCTCTCCAAAACCCGCGCCATTTTTTTTTCTTTTCCTAGATATGATTGTGAGACTTATTTGTAGGCACGTTGATATGACGGAATGGTTAACTAGCTTGTCTCGTTAAAATATTTACGACTGAGGAGTGAGTTCGATTCTCAGCGAACTCACCATACTTTTATCTTTATGCCATATCTAAGCTTCGCTTAGAAAATCACTTCAACTTCTTGTTTGTGACGTCACAATATGGCGACGCTATTCAAGCGTGTCTGACGCCAAGGGAAAGAGTGAAATGTTGTATATCTCAGACGCCTATTACATGGCTTTTTAGACACGAAGGTCGGAATACCGCTGACCCGTCAATTTGAACTTGTGTAGATTGAATCGTTTCCCTCTAGGTGAAACAAGGTGACGGCAGGGTTGGGTTGGAAGCGCGTAAAAGAAACCGATAGAATGTAAATCGAAAATTAAAATGTTAGTGGGGCAGAAGAGATGATAAATAAAATCCATGGATAGATAAAAGTGTTGGCTGAATGGCAAAAGCATTGAAAGTTAAAGGTAACAAAAATAAGAACCAGTAGCTAATCTTCTCACCCAAGCAAGGCTGCAAAGCCACTAAGCGGGAAAGAATATGAGAAAAATAAAATATTATTAAGGAGAATTAAAAAAAAAAACAGGAATTAAAAAAAATCAGAAGATAACAGTATTTATATTATTCGGACTATTGTCCTCATCTTAAGAACACATGACCCAGTCGATATAGACGTTGGTTAGTTCCTGACTTGACTCTTAGAGTTGAGTTCAATACCAGGCTACAGCAGTGAACAAGTAACTTGAAGGGTTAGTGGGAGATAACTCATGCCTTTCAATCGAGGCTTTACGCAAGGAATGAGGATGATATACCCCAGTGGTTGTAATAAAGGGTTCGGTTCGAAATTCTTAGCACCTGAAGAAGGGTAGAGCGTACAACGACCGAAACGTCGTACAACTGGCAACAAAGATGAGAACAATAGTCCAAATAATGTAAATACTGTAAATACAACCTCATCTCAGAAATATAAAATAGAATGATCTATCATTAAACGTAATACAAATAGCAACAAAGATGAGGACAATAGTTCGAATAATGTAGATACTGTAAATACAACCTCATCTCAGAAATATAAAATAGAATGATCTATCATTAAACGTAATACAAATAGCAACAAAGATGAGGACAATAGTTCGAATAATGTAAATACTGTAAATACTACCTCATCTCAGAAATATAGACAAACAGAATGATCTATTATTAAACGTCGTACAAATGGCAACAAAGATGAGGACAATAGTTCGAATAATGTAGATACTGTAAATACTACCTCATCTCAGAAATATAAAATAGAATGATCTATCATTAAACATAATACAAATGGCAACAAAGATGAGGACAATAGTCCGAATAATGTAAATACTGTAAATACTACCCCATCTCAGAAATACAGACAAATAGAAGATAACGTTGCAATTAAATTTTTTTAAGATCAAAGTTGACTGGCGATTAAGAGTGTTCCACAATCGAGACGTGCTGTAGAAATATCAAGTTATTTCTGCTGTAAAATGAGGAGACTTTACCGCCAATCTAGTACTGCGCTTAAATTCATAAATTCCGGATACCAAAAGTTAAAGCTCATCAGAATAATTATCATGAAAGTATTTATAGAAAAATCACAAAGAAGCTACTTTAAACGTTGAGGTGAAAGTAGTTGAAACCAAGATGCCAGATCAAGGCCAATAACAGCCTAAAAGAACAATATGACTAAAGGCAAAAGAAAAACTTATCTTTACCAACGCGTTTCGTCCTCTGACGGACTTTCTCAAGGCAAATTTAAGAATTTTATTTTGTAGCAAGTATTTATATCTAGGTTAATTGGATATAACTTAACTCGTATTTACAACTAACCCGATAAATAGTTATGAGCTTTTCTTAAATTTCAAAAATAATATACGACATTTTCACTCTATGTTACGGGGAAAGGGATTGCAGCCGAGATGCCTGGTCAGCAACGATAACATTACAGATGTGACCCACCCTCATTTCCTTTGAATTCCATTGCTGAAATGTAATTTCCATTCGAGAAGCTTCTTCGCATGAACTATCATCTTTGTGTAAACAACTCCCAAGAGGGTGTTTTCACGATCACTACAATTTTAACATATTCAAGTCTAAGGTTAACCGTTATTTTTTTTTTTTACACCTATTCGCATTAACTGTGTCTCTTACTCTGTAACCTTCTACCTATTTTGCGGAACCGACTCCTAAGAGGATGCTTTCCTGTTCACCACAATTTTAACCTGTTTATGTCTAAAGTCAACCGTTATTTGCCACATATATCCGCATAAAGTGCGCTTCTTACTCTGGAATACTCTACCCAGAGTAGCTCCCGAGTCTAACACAGGGGGAACATTACTTTGTAAAAAAAAAAAATAAATAAATAAAAAAAAAAAATAAAAAAATCTGTTCACATCTATGTAACGACCTAAAAACGTTCATAGCTATATTTTTCAGTTTATCCAAACTGCGCCTCTTACACTGTAGCATCTACCTCAAGTGGTTCTCAGGGCTTACACAGGGTGAATTCCATTGTAAAAATAAAAAAGATATTGGATTATGTCAAAACATTCCAGACTTGCCTAAGCCACTCAGTGAGGATCGAACTCATTAATGCCCAGTTAAATTGACAAACCAGGGAAAAGACATATTTCGTTGAGGGTAAAGAAAAAGTTAGTGGGAGAAAGTCAAGCCAATCTTTACGCCAGCATTCTACTTTTGTCTGAATGTAATGCATCATGGAACTAGTCATCTGCCCCTTTTAAGAATCTCAAGGGTTTTTTTGTGTCCCTTAAAATCTGTTAGGGGTAGGGGTCGAAAAATAAAATGGGTAACTGAAAGGGACAATCCGGCTAAGATATAGACAATTTGACGCGAACGACAGAAACCTTGCTTTTTATGCATTTTCTTTGACACAAGAACGGATATCAGAAGGAGTGAGCATTTAAAAGAACATTTTTCACCTTGTTGTAAACAAAAAAAATAAAAAATAAAAAAAATAAAAAAAATAAAAAAAATAAAAAATAAAAAAAATAAAAAAAATAAAAAAAATAAAAAAAATAAAAAATAAAAAAAATAAAAAAAAAACAAGCGAAAATAGCAATTTTTAAAAAGAGTTGCTGGAGGGTGCGAAGAAATAGGAGTCCAGAAATAATGAAAAAAAAGAAAAAAGAAAGACGAATAGGGGAAGAAAAATTAAAGAGTATCCGAAAAAGAGAGAGAGAGAAGAGGGTTGGAAAATGAGAGAGGCAGAGAAAGAAAGACGAGGGTTGAAAAGAGAGAGCGAAAAAAAAAAGAATCGGAAAGGAGAGAGACAAGAATGGAGAAAAGAAAAGAGAATAAGGGGGAAAAAAAAAGAAAAGAGAATAAGGGGGAAAAAAAAGAAAAGAATGGGAAAAAGAAAGAAAAGAATGGGGAAAAGGAAAGAGAAGAGAATGGGGAAAAGGAAAGAGAAGAGAATGGGGAAAAGGAAAGAGAAGAGAATGGGGAAAAGGTAGATAACAGGGAAAAGGAAAGAGCAGAGAATGGGGAAAAGGGAAAAGAGAAGAGAATGGGGAAAAGGAAAAAAGAAGAGAATGGGGAGGAAAAGGAAAGAAAAAAGAATGGGGAAATGAGAGAGAAAGAATCGAAAAGAGTAGAGAGAGAGAGAGCACAGTGAATTTCAAAAAGAGAGAGAAAAGAGAAAATGAAAAATGAAATAAAGAGGAATGAGTTTAAAAATGGAGACTGAGAATAAGATTAGTAAAAGAGAAAGAAAAAGATTTGTGAAAAAAACAAAAAGAGGATTTGAAAGGGAGAAAAAGGAAGGAAGGAAAAAAGTGGGCAAAAGTAAAATAAAAACATTAAAGAAAGAAAAAAATGAAGAAATATAAAAGCCAACAGAAAGAACAACATAAGAGAAGAAAAAAAAAGAAACGAAAAAAAAAAAAGAATAATAAATAAAAAAAATCAACTGATAAAGAAGAAGGCACTTTTTGTGAAAGCTTACAAGAAGAAAAAAACAGGAAATTGATGTGTTTTACGTAATTGTACACGTGTTCATCTAAGATCATTTATAAAAGCAACTAAAAACCTCGTATTTCAGATAGAGTATGGCATAAGGCAGGTGTCTGTTGTAAGAACATGAAGTGGGTCTTGGAGATTTTTAGTCAAGTGAAAATAGAACAGATTGATATGCAAATGAGACTTGATCATTGAATTTTCTCTCTTCATTCGGTATTTTGATAAGAGCTTATTATATTCTGAGAGGCTTATCTCTTTGTATGAGCAGATATGAAAACAAAAATTATATATATGCAGTACAGTGCAAAAGTCTTAAAACAAGAACTATTTTATCTTTTATGAGGCATCAAAATAAAGTTTAAAATCACCCTTGTACCGGTTGTGTCCAAAAGTATTAGGACAGGGGTGATTTCCCTAAAAACCTCACTGAAATTCAAATACAGGATGAAAAGCCGAGTAAACTTCTAATAAATATTGGTTATTTAAAACTAGATGTAAAAGACATGTATTAAAATTAAGGTATATTTAATTTTTCCTATTTTCTATTAAACAAGTTATTTTGAAACAACTGATTATTTTATTATCCTTGGATATGACTGACTTTTTTCTTATCCCCCCCCTCGGGAATTGATAAATCTAATGTTACTTCGCAAGACACACTTTGGAAACAGATACAAGCTGCTTGGCAGGAGATACCATTAGATACATTGAAGAAGCTTGTGATGTCAATGACTGACAGAATGAAGGCTGTGATCAAAGCAAAAGGCTATTATACTAAATATTAAATTTATTTTGTCACAAGTATTTTTTCTTGTTGAATCATTTGTTGAGTAAATCAAATAAAATGACTTTAATTGAATTGTTTATTTTCTGTCAATATGCCCCATAAAACATAAAACAGTTCTTGTTCTAATACTTTTGCACAGTACTATATATATATATATATATATATATATATATATATATGGAACAAGTGGGAAAAATTGTCTTTAATCTAACATGTTTCACGTATAACAACCTTCTTCAGAGTTTTATTAAATGATTTAAAAACGAATGATTTAAAAATCCGAGAGACAGTATTTTTAAAATGAGGCATAGATTCAAAGGTCAGATTCGTGATAAAGCAACGAATGAATATTAAAATGTAGAAAATAAATCTTGTGTTTGTTTAACTTTATGTGCCAACGCTTTCTTTTTAAATAAAATAAGAGAAAACAGTTATGAATGTATGCGTTGAGAGAAATCAAATGATGGAACGATTTTCATTCGAAATAACGTGAGAATCATGTATGAATCATAAACGAAATACATTTCCGTTTAAATTCTAGTGAAAATAATGTTAACAGAATCAATTTAATGAAATAATAAATTACTAAATAACGTTAACGTTTAGTATCATTCAATGAAATAATGACTCATGACTACCAAAAGAGGCTTTGCACAAGGGATGATAACGATATACCCCAGTCATGGTAATAAAGGGTTGGGTTCGAAATTCCTAGTATCCGTAGAAGGCCGGAGGATATAACGGCTGAAAAGTCGTACAAATGGCAATAAAAATGAGAACAGTAATCGGAAGAAGGTAAATAGTGTCAGGCTTTTTTTTATGTGGGTAATCCGAGAAATATAAATCGTGAAAAAACTGAATGACCACTTTTCCCCCCAGACAAGACTCTACCCTTCAGCGGTGCCCTGTCTGGGTTACTCTCTGTCCGAAGGCAGAGAGTCCGACAATGTCAGTATATATATATATATATATATATATATATATATATATATATTACGGAAACATGTTTACATTTGTTGACATTACGATACATTTCAGAGCCGATATGGTTATTACGATGAATTCTGAAATTGTGTTATATAGGCTTGATTTGACTTCGTTTAGACTGATCGTCATTCGTGGTCGAGAGGTCTAAGACGGATCAGATCACATAGTAACTTCCTCTATGTGGAGAGTGGTCGCAGGTTGGAATCCTGTCGAATGACACACATTTTCGTAATAAAAATTTATCGTAAATAATCAGGTCGGTAGAAATAAATATATAATACTGTTTGATTATAAACAGAATATCTACTTAAATTCGAGTATCGATCGAAATTAATGTTCAAACAAATCATTTCATATATATATATATATATATATATATATATATATCAGCATGCAGTGTGGGTATAGAAAAATTCAAAGGAGTATCCTGTACATACAGTGGTAGGATAACTCTCTAAGAGAGCTCTAAACATATATGCATATAAATACATATAGAGCAAATATAAGAAAAATTAAGGCAGACACGTTATTTCATGGTGAATCGGAAGTATAGGCCTATTTCAGGCGAACCATCATCAGCTTCCGTCTTTATTTTTCAAAGGATTTTACACGAATGAAATAGGCCTATACATCCGATTCACCATGAAATAACGTGTCTGCCTTAATTTTTCTTATGTATATAATTCTTTGTTTCACTGTCTATATTTTCATATCTCTATATATTTATAGTTTATGTTTTTCTAGAAAATTTTTTATTAATATCCGACTTTCTTTTTCCAACACGCACACACACACAAACTCTCTCTCCCTACACGCACACAAATCACTTTGCAATTTAAACTATACCACTATTTTTTTTAATTACTTTCCTTCTCTAGCTCCCCCATTTTTTTTTTTTTTTTTGACAACATGGATGATAAATAATTCAGCACGCGTTTCCGTAATCGCTTGACTACATTATTGAAACAGAGAAAGACTTATTACGCCAAGCCACCAACCTTCTAGCTCATACCAGTTCCCATCGGTAATTGAAAAGTGTTCCCATGTTAACTCTTTCAATGAACTGTTACTATAGACAAAAATTCCAACAAGGGTTCGCCTAACAAGCCCTGCCTAATTACACCTGTTTGTCCCAGCATTCACATTACAAATGTCTGCATACAATATTCAATACCTATTTTCTCACCTCTCAACAAACGCCATGTCGTTCATGAATATTTATATAAGAACGTATTAAAGTATCGATGGGCATACGGGGTCTGTCCTGAAATTATGAAGCTTTTCAATGTTAAACAAAAAAGAAAACAAAGAAAAAAAGAGAGGCCTACCTAGGGAAATAGAGTTTTAGCCCTTTTCGAAATAGACCTTTGGGGATTACGCAAGAATATCAGCATCTTTTTCATGTTTAATATTTTTCAGCAAAAGGACGCAAAAATCTGAGAGTTTATGCAGCCCAACAAAAGTTTATTTTGAAATGGTCTAAGGCGGTGAAATATATGTATTTTCAAGACACGATCACCTAAGTAACCTACTTAACTGACTGACTGAAAATCACCCAGACATTGTAACGTGTCAGTTAACAATAGTATTTTATCTTGTCTCTCTCTTTCTCTATATATATATATATGTGTGTGTGTGTGTGTGTGTGTGTGTGTGTGTGTGCATTATATATATATATATATATAGGAAAAATTACTAAAAGTTGTAAGTTTATAATGTATTTTTTTTAGAGTATTTATTTATTGCTATTATTATATTTGATATTTCAGACCGTCCTCGGCCTTTCATCAGAAACAAATGATTTTAAAAATTAAATTAGAAACGTTTTCGCGAGGAGCGTTCGTCCGAGAGATTGTTTACATCACGTAACGCAGAAATATATATATATATGTATATATGTGTGTGTGTGTGTGTGTGTGTGTGTGTGTGTGTGTGTATACTCTATATATATATATATATATGTGTGTGTGTAAGTGTATAGTATCTCTATATATATGGATGTGTGTGTGTGTAAGTGTATAGTATCTCTATATATATGTGTTTGTGTGTCTGTGTGTAGTCTCTCTATATATATGTGTGTGTGAATGTCTGTATGTATAGTCTATATATATATATATACGTGTGTGTGTGTGTGTGTGAATGTGCGTGTATGTATAGTATATATATATATATATATATATATATATATGTCTGTGTGTGTATAGTTTATATATATATATATATATATATATATATATAATAAAATAAATACAGATGCCCTTATAAGCATATTGCTTGATTTTTAAATATAAAATATGCAAACAGATTTAAAAAAATATTGATATTCAGATACTGCTACTTTTCCGCGAACCAGTTTCATGTATTTTCTCCGTTTGTTATCCAGCTATTTCTTAATATTTAAGCTGCTCAAAGAGACAAGATAATCAATGATAAAAGTATAAGTAATTGTCACTTGAAATGGCTGAAGAATGTAAGATAATGTAAGATAACCAAATGAGGGTCCGCATGAAACTTTCAGTGGTGGAATACATTGCCTATCTGCTTATATATATATATATATATATATATATATTCAAGTAAAACAAATGACCCTGAGGAGTGAAGACATTACAATAATGCCTTCTTCAGGAAACTTCGAAGTCGGCATAACTAAAATAACATTGATCAGATAAGTGACAAAATTCACAACATTAATTGTATTAACGTTCTATCCCTATCTTGATATCGAGCACTATATGACCAAACATCTGCTTAACTAAAATGCCTTTCTACTATTAAACTACTGAAAAAAAAAAAATATATATATATATATATATATATATATATATATGTGTGTGTGTGTGTGTGTGTGTGTGTGTGTTGAATATATGGATCAGAATCCGACAAGATGAAAACGTCAGATACGTGTCACATGTGATAAAGCAATCCGACGTTTGAAACTATATCTCATTTTAAAAATACTGCCTCTCGGATTTTTAAATCATTCGTCCTTATTAATTAGGGTTTATTCTTTATCCATTATACAGTCTGAATATTCAAGCTTACAGCGCCTGTTATTCTCAAGTGGTCACCCATCTACGTACTGACAAGGCTCCTCGTTGCCTAACTTTGTGGATCGTACAAGAACAGGTATTTCAGTGGGATGTGCCCAGATTAAATTAAACCTAAATTGATTTAAATACCAAGAGCATTAACAGCTACAAAGGATAGGGAGATGTGAAGAACCACGCTCGCCTACGTCCTGAAAAGAGTGTTGTGGAGTAGTTTTCGCACTGAAAGTTATAATCGTACTATGTCGGTTGCTAATCGACTTAACGCACCCAAAAATATTAGGAACTTCGTAATCTTTCACTGCAAGCTGACTCCTTAGTATTCGGTAAACTGTCGACTAATATCAACGGCTTAGTCCGACGATGTCCAAACTAGAACTAACTAATAGTTCTACTGAACTCTAACAGAACTTTAAAGAACTCTCTAGAACTTCCTGTTAACTTTTATTAATATAGGAGGGAGAGTCCATTATCTGAGGAATAGGTGTGTTTCACCATTACAGAGAGACAACATACAAAGGAAGATATATATAATTGCTATCTTGGTCATGGTAATAATTAGTTCAGATTGTTTATCTATATACTATACTTCTTTCGTCTCTCTTCGCAATTAAAATAAATCTTCCCCGCATCCACCTCAGGATATCTGTTCCACCGCACTCTTGACCTATCCGCTAAGCCCGAAATGGTCTTTTACTTTGTCTAGGTTTTATTGTTCATTAATTAAAGTAATTAATTAGCTAATTACTTTATAGTGTTATTTTTTTTAATTTTATTTATTTATTTATTTATTTTATTTTATTTTTTTGTTACAAAACGTTGGTTTCGCCATTTGTGCCACTCTTGCTATTCAGCGTTCTTTTTTTACGTTTAATTGTGTATATTCGGATGTGCTTTGTGGTACAGTGGATATCGGCTCGGAACGAGAAACCGGGGAGCCGAGTTCGAATTCCAGTTGAATCCATTGTATTCACTTACGCGCAAATACCCATGGGAAAGGTATTAATCTGTCTCTTCCTTCCAGTTATGGGTTAAATAGCAGGACAGATTGGGTTCTATAGCCTTGGTCGGCAACCAGTCTACCGCAGAAAGCAATGGCAACCTACTGCGTGATAATCTCCTGCCCAGTCAGTCATGTCTCTTTCGAGACATGATCGCCCAAGCGTGTATCACGTATGGCACTTAACTGACTGACTGTGTATATATTTCTATACAGTACTGTGAAAAGTATTAGGACAAGAAATATTTTATCTTTTATGAGGCATACACATACTTTATTGTCCAAAATGTTTCTAACAGATTTTCTTAAAGTAAAATACCTTGCTTGAGGCGAAACGATTATAAAAAATATATTGTTTTTTAGTATTTATTGCCAAGTGAATAATTATAAATGAAAATAAATTTTTTTTTTTGTTAATACTGCTCAATAACATGTGCATCAAATGAATTTATAAATATTTAATAATTACCTATATAGGAGTTTCATCAATGAAACAATGAAGAAGAGTTTGTGTGATGCGGACGGGTTCATCTTTGCTTCCTTGCCTAGTAAAATTTTTCAAAGTAATAACAACAATACAGCAGTGATAAACAAAAACTGAGTTAAAGGGAGATAGCTAAGACATCTGGAAGTGGCATGACTCTTGGAACGAGAACAATATACCCCAGCAATCGAAATTCCAATCACCTAAAGAAAGTCGGAACGTAAAACAATAGTCGTGAATATGGCAATAAAGACGAGGACAACAGTCCGAACAATGTAGATAATGTCCTTATTTCGTCTACCGTCCAGTGTTACTTATCGTTCTTTTATATCCCAACTAAACAGGCTGATATATAAATCACCTCTGTTTGCGTTCCATCCAGCGATCAAGGAAAGTAAATAGGCTCAGATATACAGATAATCATGCACTTTACTAGGATTTAAATTGACAACACGATTTCTATAATGCCGGCGTCGTTTAAAAAGTTATATCAAGACAGGTACACAGATTTTGATGCCATCAGAAGACAGACAGACAAGGCATACCTATATTTATTGTGCTTAAGAAAATCTTTATCGCGATATAAAAATATACGAGGTATCAAAACGCATTTTAACAAGTTCGAGATGTTGCAACTCCTTTCACTATCGCTTGCCAATATTTAACTCGCTACTCACGCTCAGGATGAAAATCTCAAGGTTGAACACAGAAAAAGATCAAGCAAAAAAAGAAAAGGCTTTTTTCGATTTTATTAAAGAGAAGATGACGGTTGGACAAAACGAGGAGGACGAATCAGTTGTGTTTGGCGAGGAAGCCAAACTTAAATTAGCGAGAATCAAAAAAGGAGAGACCATAGAAGAGAAAGATTAAAGAAGTGGGAAAAGAGCAAAATGAAGAACAATGAGCAGGGAGAGTGAGATTGAAGGAAGATGGAAAGAGAGTATTGTAGAAAGCGAATAAATAAAGAAAGAAGATCATTATAGAAAGCGTAGAAGGAAGGAGAGTTTAGAAGGTGGCATAGAAGGAAAGGGAGTATAGGAGACCGCATAGAAGAAAGGAGAGTAGAGGAGACGGCGTAGAAGGAAGGAGAGTAGAGGAGAAGGCGTAGAAGGAAGGAGAGTAGAAGAGACCGCATAGAAGGAAGGAGAGTAGAAGAGACCGCATAGAAGGAAGGAGAGTATTGGAGAAAGCGAAGAAGTAAGGAGAGTATTGGAGACCGTGTAGAAGGAAGGAGAGTAGAAGAGACGGCGTAGAAGAAAGGAGAGTATAGGAGACGGCGTAGAAGGAACGACAGTTTAGAAGATGGCGTAGAAGGAACGACAGTTTAGAAGATGGCGTAGAAGGAACGACAGTTTAGAAGATGGCGTAGAAGGAACGACAGTTTAGGAGATGGCGTAGAAGGAAGGAGAGTATAGGAGACGGCGTAGAATGAACGTGAATTTTGGAGATGGCGTAGAAGGAACGACAGTTTTGGAGATGGTGTAGAAGGAACGACAGTTTAGGAGACGGCGTAGAAGGAACGACAGTTTAGGAGATGGCGTAGAAGGAACGACAGTTTAGGAGATGGCGTAGAAGGAATGACAGTTTAGGAGATGGCGTAGAAGGAACGACAGTTTAGGAGATGGCGTAGAAGGAATGACAGTTTAGGAGATGGCGTAGAAGGAACGACAGTTTAGCAGACGGCGTAAAAGGAACGACAGTTTAGGTGACGGCGTAGAAGGAACGAGAGTTTAGGCGACGGCGTAGAAGGAACGACAGTTTAGGAGATGGCGTAGAAGGAACGACAGTTTAGGAGATGGCGTAGAAGGAACGACAGTTTAGGAAATTACATAGAAGGAACGAAAGTTTAATAGACGGCGAAGAAGAAACGAGAGTTTAAGAGACGGTGTAGAAGAAACGAGAGTTTAAGAGACGGCGGTAGAAGAAACGAGAGTTTAAGAGACGGCGGTAGAAGAAACGAGAGTTTAAGAGACGGCGTAGAAGAAACGAGAGTTTAAGAGATGGCGTAGAAGAAACGAGAGTTTAAATGATGGCGAGGAAGAAAGGAGAGATCAGAAGAAAGCGAAAGAAAGTAAGATTGTATAAGAGAAAACAATTAAAGAAGGATTGCCAGAAGAAAATTTTGAAAGAAATGGATAAATAAAAATTAGAAAAAAAAATGGTAAAAAGAATTGAACAAGAAAGGAGATGTAAGAAAAAGGACATCAGTCTCAGGCTATGTAGATTTATTGAAAGACTGAAAGTCAAACTAAATCCTTTGAACCAATAATAACATATGTATATGCCATTATAGTTGTTGGAAGTAAGAAATAAATTATGTCACCATAATTTTTATTCGAAATTGCGAAAGGAAAGAATTAAAATAAGTATTAAAATAACGGACAATATAGAAACACCGATTTCTTCCTGTGATCAATACGCAATAAATCAAAGAGCATTTATCTATGGTGCCCCTATTTGTGAAATCATTTTGACTTTAAATCAATTTTGTTTGTATTGATCTCTTTGGGCCAGGATCTAAGTGATTTATCCTGTTATACGTAACGATATATATATATATATATATATATATATATATATATATATATATATATATTGTCATCCGCAGACAGATCTGTTTCGCTGTATCACAGCTCATCAGTATGGTTAGACTCCGATTGCTACACAACCCAGGCTCGAAACAGACACGGTATTTTATAGTAAACCGGAAGTATGGGCCTATTTCAGGCGAACCATCATCAGCTTCCGTTTTTATTGTACAGAACATTTTAGACGAATGAAATTCACAAAACCCCCCACCCACAAATAAAACGGAATAAAAAAAAAGATCACAAAAATAAATAAATATATTGATCGTTATTTTCAATCCGTTTTTTTTGGAGTTGGTGGGGGGGGGGTCTTTGTGAATTTCATTCGTGTAAAATCTTATGTACAATAAAGACGGAAGCTGATGATGGTTCGCCTGTATTAGGCCTATACATCCGATTTACCATGAAATAACGTGTCTACCTAATTTTTTCTTATTATTTGCTCTATATGTATTTATATACATATATAGAGCTCTCTTACAGAGTTATCCTACCACTTTATGTACAGGATACTCCTTTGGATTCTTCTATATCTACACCGAATGCTTATGTTTCCCTAGGCCGATGGCACGACTTGCAGTTTCATGTGTTCTGCAATCATAAGGTGCATATTACAAAATTTACAGTTTGTAAATTGCTTTTGATGATCGCATAATGCATGAAACTCCGAATTGTGCCATTGACGTAGGACAATATATTTATTAATATATATAAAATAGCTATGTTCGTACTACGATGAGCACTGTTTTATTAACACCAAAATAATAATATTATACATGTGTGTACATTTATATGCATATTCATTAATTCACGTATATATATATATATATATATACACACACACACACACACACATATATATATATATATATATATATGACTTGGCAGATCAACTAAACAACGTCGAGTACGAAACGAAAGAATACAGCTCCTTATCCTTCCTAGATATCAAGCCACAAAGCGTTAACAAC
>JBBBDQ010029164.1:555000-562500 GCA_037127315.1 Ascarosepion bandense | reverse complement strand
ATCTGTCACTTATATGTCACGTGACTATCGGCCAAATATATCGACGAATCTATCCTTGTACCTACACTTCTGATGATCTAGTAATTTTTGATGCAGGGATTTGTATCAGGCTGGTGTGCGGTGTGGATAGCGAGAGATTATCTATCTCCACAAGCATGGTTTCATCGCCTGTCTATCAAGATGGAAGCATACGTACCTGCCTATGTAAATGGAGGCGTATAGTCTCTGTCTTAATTCGTACACCTTTCTATGTGCATGCATACATATATATATATATATATATATATATATATATATATATATACAGAGAAAGAGAGATGTTTATGTGTGTGTTTGTACATACTCCTAAAATTTATACTCATAGCAATACAGATACATACGCTTATATATATATATATATATGGCATGGCAAAAACAAAAAGATGATCTCGGTTCACCCCCAGCGAAAAAAAAAAAAAAAAAAAAAGAACAAAAAATAAGTTAGTCGACTAGGGTATATCTGGAAAATATTGATTTTAAGGTAAGCAAGTCTTTTTAATTAGAGTGCTTGATATAAAAAAATAGAGCATTAATATTAATAAAGAAACCAATTAATTGCATTATATATATATTATACCTCACCGGTAACACAACTCGGAGTTTCATACTCAAGGCAATCTTCAGGAGGTGATTACTCAGCATCCGAAGAGGTGTGAAACAGGTGCAAATATGTACATTTGCTAATATATACTTAATAGCTCTGTTATATTACATCGTGGTTATATATATATATATATATATATATATATATATATATATATATATATATTAAAAAAGGATTAATTCAAAGATGTTGAATGGCCATTTCGATATGAAGATCCCCACGTGGGACGACACATAAATAAATTTTTAATATTAATTAGGATCGGGTTTTTTGGAATTTACCTTCCTGCTTTTTTCCCTTGGATTGAAGTATCTGAATTAAAATATATATATATATATATATATATATATATATATATATATATATATATACCGAACGCCCATAACCCAGAGATAGAATTGCCGATTAGGTCGGGTTTCAATCCTGGGTTAAAAGCAATCGGAGTCTAACCGTACTGATGAGCTGTGATACAGCGAAACAGATCTGTCTGCGGATGACGATATATATATTGGAAGAGAGAAAGAGGTAAGGAAGAGGAATATAGAGAGAAAGAAGTATATGAGAAGAAAGAGAGAGAAAAAGGAATATAGGACAAAGAAAGAAGTATTATGAAAATAGAGAAAGAAAGAAACAAGAAAGAGGAATATAGAAGCAAAAAACGAAAGAAAGAGAGAGTAAAAGGCATATTGAAAGAAAAAGAAAGGGAAAGAGGCATATGAGAAGAATGTGCGAAAGAAAAAGGAATATGGGAAGAAAAGGCAAGAAAGCAAACACGTGAAGAAAGACTGGAGGTAAAAAAAAAATAGGTTGAAAGAGAGAAAGAAAAGAAGAAGCAAAGCGAAGAACGGGTGGAGACGACAAAAGAAAG
This sequence comes from Ascarosepion bandense, assembly GCA_037127315.1. Lineage (NCBI taxonomy): Eukaryota > Metazoa > Mollusca > Cephalopoda > Sepiida > Sepiidae > Ascarosepion > Ascarosepion bandense. The sequence goes on along the minus strand of JBBBDQ010029164.1, from coordinate 560,989 downwards.
AAAAACGCCTAGCAAAAGAGAGGAAAAAAAAGGTCATTGAGAACATTGTCATAAGACAAAGGTCTGAAAAGGCAAAAGAATGAGAGCAGAGCATATGGAAATGGTAGAAATTCTATCCAAGAACAAGGAATCACACCCAACAAACGAAAGAAACCGATAATGAAAGAACGAGATAGTGGGGTGGGGTGGGGTGGGTGTAAAATGAAAAAAGAAAAAAAGAAAAAAGAAAGAAAAAAAAACGCCAAGAACTGAGATTTGGGATTACATTAATATGTCTCTGAATCGATCGAACGGTTCACTTATTTAGTGACTTTACAGCCGCCATTGATGAGAAATCATGTTTGTGTTGGGACTGGGGGCGAGAGGGTCGGGGAAATGATGGCAGGTGGTTGATCGGAAGCGGATACCGAAAGATGTCAGCGATTCCTACTTCCTAAAACCCACCAGCACCATCTCTAGCTCACTCTCTCTCTGTCCTTACAATCAAGCGAAGATGTTGCCCGATATTATATCCCAAACGAACAACCAATGTATTTGTAATGTAGAGCATTTGGAACTTAGAGAGGCAAAACATATATATATATATATATAAAGCGAACCGACAGACTTAGAATCCAGAGTTACTTTTAAAAAAAGTGCTCAATACAACGTAGAGAGTAATATAATTAAATTTATTTTTTTATTTAAAATTGATTTACATTGCGACACGGAAATTTCTGTTTCGAGATTTAAAAGAAATGTTCAGTAACTTTAGTGAGTGAAAATTATATATATTTATATATATATATATATATATGGAGCATATCTTCATCCAAGAATATTAGGTTAAATAAATCAAGAGGAAAGTAGAAAATGCGTCGTAATCTAAAACGTTTCATTTTACTTTTTTTTACTTTTAGATGTGCTTATGAATATATATATATATATATATATATATATATATATATATATGTATGTATGTGCGTGTGTACGCCTTTATATATATAATTTAGAAAAAGAAATATATATATGAGAAAATTTTAAGCCAGACACGTTATTTCATGGTAAATTGGAAGTATAGGCCTGTTTCAAGCGAATCATCATCAGCTTCTGTTATTACTGTACAGAAGTGTTTGCCTTAATATTTTTTTTATATTTGGTCTATATGTATTTATATACATATATATATTTAGACCTCTCTTAGAGAGTTATCCTACCACTGTATGAACAGTATACTTCTTTGGATTCTTCTAAATCTACACTGCATGCTTATATATGAATGAGTTGAGTACGTATATGTATTGAAATTCGATAAGATGAGAATGAATCAAGAGCAAAGTAGAAAATGCGTCGTAATCTAAAACGTTTCACTTTTATTAAAGTTTCTTCAGAGATCAGAATAAGAGATGAAAAGTTAAAAAAATTCTTTAAAAGTGTTCATCAATTGTCTTTCAACAGATCTCTAAAGAAGCTTTAAAAACATAGAAACATGGTAAATTAAAACAACTATTTTACTTTGTTCTTTATTTATTATAGCATATATATATATATATATATATATATATATATATATATATATATATATATATATATATATATAGCATAGGGTAGCTATGGATGGAATAATATTCCGTATTCAAAAAAACACTATTCTTAAAAAAGTGCTCAATACAAAGTTATTTGCAGGAAATTTGTTCTTTGCTAGGATATATGAAATTTGTTTCCTGACAGCAAAATCAGGTAAAATATTCATATAAGCATATGACCCAAATGTCATCATTGTACCTCAACACAGAAACTCATAATAAATGTTCGAGATGTCCTCACACCCGTCAGATCATTGACTGGCGGACCCTTTCAAACATTCCCACTCGGAGGCGAATGCTTTCGCAATACCTATTGTTTTGGTGTTAGGAACCCGCCCCTAAATTTTGTAACTACTAAGAAATAACGACTGTACGAACTTTAAGAAATGATGCAAATTTTAATTCTTCCACGATTTTTTTTTATACTAAATAAAAAAAAAAATTAAACAAACTCTCATTAATAATGACTTCCCTAATTGCATTGATGAACAAATTAGATGAGCGATTAGAAATATTAAGATAAATCCAAAATAGTTCCTCAAATAACCCTAAATATATCAGCCTACTATATATACACATGATGTATATTTATTTTATTTTAATCCTTTTATCGTCAAAGATTAAACTTCTCGTAATTAAAATCATCAAGGAAAGGGCCGTAGTCTTTTTCATTCATTTTATTTTCCCAAGTACTTTCAATCTCACCCAAGATTATTTTCAAGGTGAATTGCTAAGACAAAAATTAATGTAGTCAACTGTTAGGGATTTTTCAGCATGCGCGTGGGACACACTCTTGATTCAAAATTTACTATGTAAGGGAGGTAACTTAATTTATATTTGAAAATTTAAAAAAAAATTACAACTTACGTGATTTAAAACATTTTCTTATAATTAAAGTTTTTATTTTTTTAAACATTGCTGTTACAGACATTTTAGAAAATTGTTGCTATACTCCTAATTAACTTTATTTAGTGTCGGTTGTAATTTTTTAATGTAGAGGAATTTGAGAAAGTTTTTTTTACGTTATTTTTGTGGTGGAGTATACATGCATTGGCGATTGATATTTCCCTGAATCGTGAATGTGAACTAGAATGTTCCTTTAAATATTGTGCAGTCGAAATTGAATCGGACATATGTAGTGTAAGTTTCCTCGATAATCTTATTGTCGTGTGACCTACATATATATATATATATATATATATATATATATATATATATATATTTACGTTTTTGTCAGAGATAAAATCTCCTAATGTACTTTTAAATTGATATATAATGTTGCTCTTTTTCAAAACATTAGTTAATGGAGAGGAGGTTTTGCGAATGATTAAGTTCGTTGTATTGAATTTAGTATTGTATATAATAAGTTCTTTATATTTTATTACTGAAATCAGTGGTGGGTGTATGAGTACTTATAAGTTTTTCATTATTTTTTTCATCTTGTTTGTAGTTAGTGTGTGTTTGATTGCGGTATAGTCAGTCAGTCAGTTAAGTTCCACACGTGTTACACGCTTGGATGTTCATGTCTCGAAAGGGACATGACTAACTGGGCAGAAGATTATCCCGCAGTAGGTTACCATTGCTTTCTGCAGTAGACTGGTTGCCAGCCAAGGTTATAGGGCCCAATCTGTCCTGTTATTTAACCCATAACTGGAAAGAATAGACCGATTAATACATATTTTGCGCGTAAGTGAATGCAAAGAATTCAACTGGAATTCGAACTCGGCTCCTCTGTTTCTCGTTCCGAGTCTATATCCACTGCATCTCATCCTGCGGTATGGTAGGCTGATATATTTAGGGTTATTTGAGGAAGTATTATGTTATTTTGGATTTATCTTAATATTTCTAATCGCTCATCTAATTTGTTCATCAATGCAATTAGGGAAGTCATTATTAATGGGAGTTTGTTTAATTTTTTTTTTAATTTAGTATAGAAAAAAAATCGTGGAAGAATTAAAATTTGCATCATTTCTTAAAGTTCGTACAGTCGTTATTTCTTAGTAGTTACAAAATTTAGGGGCGGGTTCCTAACACCAAAACAATAGGTATTGCGAAATCATTCGCCTCCGTGTGGGAATGTTTGAAAGGGTCCGCCAGTCAATGATCTGACGGGTGTGAGGACATCTCGAACATTTATTATGAGTTTCTGTGTTGAGGTACAATGATGACATTTGGGACATATGCTTATATGAATATTTTACCTGATTTTGCTGTCAGGAAACAAATATTATATATACTAGCAAAGAACAAATTTCCTGCAAATGACTTTGTATTGAGCACTTTTTTAAGAATAGTGTTTTTTTGAATACGGAATATTATTCCATCCATAGCTACCCTATGCTTATATATATATATATATATATATATATATATATATATATATATATATATATATATGCTATAATAAATAAAGAACAAAGTAAAATAGTTGTTTTAATTTACCATGTTTCTATGTTTTTAAAGCTTCTTTAGAGATCTGTTGAAAGACAATTGATGAACATTTTTAAAGAATTTTTTTAACTTTTCATCTCTTATTCTGATCTCTGAAGAAACTTTAATAAAAGTGAAACGTTTTAGATTACGACGCATTTTCTACTTTGATCTTGATTCATTCTCATCTTATCGAATTTCAATACATATACGTACTCAACTCATTCATATATAAGCATGCAGTGTAGATTTAGAAGAATCTAAAGAAGTATACTGTTCATACAGTGGTAGGATAACTCTCTAAGAGAGCTCTAAATATATATATGTATATAAATACATATAGACCAAATATAAAAAAAAATATTAAGGCAAACACTTCTGTACAGTAATAACAGAAGCTGATGATGATTCGCTTGAAACAGGCCTATACTTCCAATTTACCATGAAATAACGTGTCTGGCTTAAAATTTTCTCATATATATATTTTTTTTCAAATTATATATATAAAGGCGTACACACGCACATACATACATATATATATATATATATATATATATATATATATATATATATTCATAAGCACATGTAAAAGTAAAAAGTTCTACGAATAAGAATCAACTAAAAAAAAACTCCTCTGAAAAATGAAAAAGTGTAAAAATAAAAAAAATAGCGAGTCAAAGGATTGCAGTCGGGTACGGGTATATGAATGAACGTTTAAAGAATGGATAAAATGGGGTATATGGGGTAGGCAAAGAGATCTGTGGTCTAGTCTTAATTGGGTGAAGTTACAATGGCAGGCACCCCAATGAGAGGGAAGAAAGTGTAGAACGTATATAAAAAAAAGGACCTTTGAAAGAAAAAAAAAAAGACAAAATTAGAAAGTTAAAGAGAAAGGGAGAGCGAGAAAAAAAAGATAAAAAGGATGAGGAAAAGAGAATGCTAAAAGGGAACGAAAAAGAAAGAATGAAAGAAAAAGAAAGAAAGAAAAAGAAAGAAAGAAACAAAGAAAGACAGAAAGAAAAAGGAAAATAGACTAGAAAAAGAAAAAGAATTTAATTACGAAAATAAAAAAGAACAAGAAGAAAGAAAGAAAAAAATAGAAAGAAAGAAAAAGAAGAAAATGATAAAGTAAAAAAAAAGGGAAGAAAGAAGGAAACAATGAAATGGAAAGAAAAAAGACAAAGAAATGTAAAATAAAAGAAAAAAGAAAATAAAAAATTTAAAGGAAGAAAAAATGAAATATAAAGAAAAAATTGAAGAAAAGAAAAAAGAAGAAAATTTAAAAAGGAAGAAAAATAAGAAAGAAAAAAAGGAGGAAAAATCATGCGAAACTAGTTGAAGAGAAAGAGAACAAGATAAGATGAAGAAAAAACGAAAAACAAAAAGAATGAACGAATAAATATGAGAAGAATTGATGGAGAAAGAAACATAACGAAATTGAAAAAGTGAAAACATTTCATTATGGGAAAAATGACAAAGAGAGAAAAAAGAATCATTGAATTAAAAAAATATAAAAGAAATATATAAAAAATATATAAATTGTGAGACGACAACGATGAAAGGAAGAAAGAAAGAAAGAAAGAAAGAAAATAAAGACCCTGTAAGCAAAATTTTAGAACAATTACCATAAAACATTTTCTTATATATAAATTGGGAGGTTTTTCATGTCGAGCGTGGAAAACGTTTAAATCAATTGGCGGGAGAGAAGAAAAATATTTCGTTTCTTCTTTTTTTGTCAATCATTTTAATCGTGTTTTCCATTTTTCCTTTCTTTCAATTTTCTTAATAGGTTAAGAGGTGTGTTAAGGTTTGTCGGAATACTTCTTGAGTTTTCTACAAAGAAAAGAAAAAAACTGTTTGATTCAAGGGTACCTCGCCGACATCTTTTTTTTTTTTTGTTATTATTTAATATGTCCTGATACACGCGATCTTCAAATATCTAATGTTCTTTCTTTTTGTACACAAGTTCTACAGTTCGACTATTTTCTTTTATT
>JBBBDQ010029164.1:525000-550000 GCA_037127315.1 Ascarosepion bandense | reverse complement strand
ATATATATATATATATATATATATATATATATATATATACATATTATTTACTGTGCAGACAGAAAGAGCGGTTTTTACGCTCCTTACAATTGCTGGTGAGTCTGTGAGTGTAACATTTTTTCGCTTTTAAACACTCTTGTGGAATTATATGTGTACACCCCCCTTACATTTTATGTGTTTTTTTTTTCAATAAATTTATTTTTAAACGAATTCCATCATCTCCCAGCATTGTAAGTAATTTAATTTATTTTGCCTTGTCCTTTTCCTTAATTCCCTTAAAATTAAAGCCAACGAGAACCCTTGATAAGAGTTGGCCGAAAGGTTTCTCGGGTTTAAATAATATGACGTCTGTTCTTTTTAAAGATATATATATATATATATATATATATATATATATATATATATATATATATATATATTGAACAATGACTTGTGCTAATCAAAACTTTTTAAAATCCTTTAATAGTCCCAATGAAAGCATCTTAACATTAAATAAGACAAATATTTAACTAATATTGCAACTATCAATTTAAAGATCAATCGTTGACTATCATAACCACCATTAATGATTGTTCGTGAGGGAAATGTGAATGGGACATATAACAACATTCTACAGTTGCGTTTAAATCTATCTCCAACTGCAGAAAAGAATATATGACGCGGTGACGCTCATGATTGGCAGAAAATAAAAAAAAGCATATACTCAGATAAATCGATATACTAAGAGACAGAAAGGCAAATACAAGGGCATTAGTTTTGCCAATATAACAAATATGCCAATTGATTTCCAAAGGAAATCTAAGCTGAAAAAACTGGTACTACACACACACACATTTCATATATATATATATATATATATATATATATATATATATAAGTAAAATAGTTACTGGTTGGACAAGCAGACGGTATATCAAAAAGTGTTCAATGCTCAATGAAAACAAAACAAATGAATTGAATATGGAGAGTTTCTTTGCCCGAAGAGACCGGTGTGTTCGAAACATGAGGTAGCAAGTGTGTGTGTGTGTGTGAACATACTCGGAAAACTTTCAGTCCTCAACATACTTGCGGAAAATATGACTATAACAGTCGCACTCACATCTAAAGAACAGCTAAAAATAATGTAAGCATGAATAATAAAGAAAAAGAATTCAACACTCAATAGTGAACACGGCCACAACTTGCTGACCGTTTATGGGAAACATTAAAAAAATGATTCCTAGAAATATACACATATAAGATAAGATCTACTTATTCAGTTTTTTTTTTTTAATTATAATCGCTAACAAACTAACCGAAAGCGCTTGGGCACATGTGAACAGTTTTCACACAGTTTCTGCCCAGAAAAGAAAACACTTGTACGAATACAAAAACGTTTAATAAAAAGGTTAAACGCAGTTCCCTTGTCAGTCATCTTTAAAAGATAAAAGAGAGATTGATGCCCAAATGCAGAATATGCATTTCTTTTTAATTGTGACACACCACGATCCCTATAAGCGGCTGGCCTTTGCAAATAGATTTATATTAAAATAAACCCAATTAAGAAAAGGACTCTACATTTATATTTACATTAGACCAGCAAAAAAATCAACATTCATATCTTTTCTTTCTTCTTTTCTTTTCCTTTTGTTACAGAGTTGAGCAATATTTTTATGTAAAAAGTTGATGTGCGTTGTTGTGCTGTGGATATCGACTCGGAACGACAAACCTGGGAGCCGAGTTCGGATGCCAGTTGAAATCCTTGCATTCACTTACGCACAAATATCCTTGGGAAAGGTATTAATCCGACTCTTCTCTTCAGTTATGGGTTAAATAATAAGACAGATTAGGTTCTATTGCTATGGATGGCAACCAGTCTATCGCAGAAAGCAATGGCAACCTACTACAGGATAATCTTCTGCCCAATAGCACTTAACTGAAAGAATTGATACTAAGAGTTAAACTCCCGATAAAATATCAGAATATTTCCAACTAACAACACATGGTTCTTCATAATGAATGATATGGTCGGAAATACTTGGTCAAATACAACGAAACAAACTTCGAATAGCTTATCCACAAAGTCGATCATAATGTGCAACATGTTATTAGAAAATTGAAAAAGTACGATAAAAAGTGAGACACTTATCAGTTGAATTTAATAAATCTTGTTATGCACATAATTTGAAACAGATCTACGATTTTTATTTATTTATTTATTAAAAATTGGGTAATAAGTATATCGGCCTGCACATTGAAGCAATAAAATTTCGGGTTAAAAATAAACTCACATATTCATTAGAAATTTATATACGGATGGATATAAATAAATATACATACGTACAAGAACATTTTTTTTCTGGTGTTAATAAAACAGTGCTCAGTGTAATAAAACAGAGCGATTAAGCATATATTAATAAATATACATAATATCCTACGTTTATAGCGCAACTCGGAGTTTTACGTGCGATACAATCATTAGGTGTATATCATATATATGTGTACATATATGTATACAAAACGGATCTCGACATGTGAAGTCATAGGTTTATTTTACTGAAAAGAGTCAACATTAGACTCGAAACACGTGTAGCGACAAAAATATCATTATGGACACTTAATATATCATACAAAAAGCAAATAATATTGATAATAATAATTAGGAATAATTAATAATATAATAATAATAATTTAGGCAGCAATATATATATATATGCACACGTTAAATATTTGTATATTTAGGCAGCAATATATATATATATATATATATATATATACACGTTAAATATTTGTATATTTAGGCAGCTATATATATATATATATATATATATATATATATATACACGTTAAATATTTGTATATTTAGGCAGGCAATAATATATATATATATATATATACACGTTAAATATTTGTATATTTAGGCAGCAATATATATATATATATATATATATATATATACACACGTTAAATATTTGTATATTTAGGCAGCAATATATATATATATATATATATATATATATATACACGTTAAATATTTGTATATTTAGGCAGCAATATATATATATATATATATATATATATATATATATATACACGTTAAATATTTGTATATTTAGGCAGCAATATATATATATATATATATATATATACACGTTAAATATTTGCATATTTCGGCAGCAATATATATATATATATATATATATACACGTTAAATATTTGTATATTTAGGCAGCAATATATATATATATATACACACACACGTTAAATATTTGTATATTTAGGCAGCAATATCTCTTTTAATGATCACATCTTGTCTATCATTTCTAATGAAACCTACGTCAAATAATATATAAACATACAAGTCAAATTAAAATACATATACATTTATAAGCAAACGGATGTTGATATGTAAAGTTCAAATTTATTCACTTGAAGAGAGTCAAGTATAGACTCGAAACACGTGTAGCGACAAAAATATCATTATGGACACTTAATATATCACACACAAAAAGCAAGTAATAATCATAATAATAATTACAATAAATCTACACTGTAAACAAAACGTTTACAGCTTCTCGCACTTTTTCTTATATATATATATATTGAAATCGTGTTCTGAAATCAATTATGTATATTATATATATATATATATATATATATATATTTTTTTTTTTTTTTTTTTTGGCAAGTGCAGATCTGACCAACTCTGAGACTTTGTTACGCGGCACTAAAAAGATCTAGACTGTATTTAGATATCGTTAAAAATACTCCCGATAAGTTTCTAATTACTGGCACTACCGTCATCTTATTTTTATCACAAACATTTAACTTTTTCAATCTCCTAAAACTATGTTTGATTTAAAGCTTATGGCTAACGCGTCAAAGTAAATTTAAAAGTGTTTGTTTTGCGTGTAGTCGAATAATATCATCTTCCTTTTTTTTTTCAAAACCAGGTATATCCCGAGGGTATTGCACTTATTGACACCGACCAGGATTAAGTAGTAATTATTATTTATATTATTATTATTATTATTATTATTATTATTAATTACTTATCATTTTGCATTCATTTTCGTTGAATTTTCACACCAGTATTAGCATGGTTTTTATGGTAGAACAAGTGACAACAAGAGTCTTAAGATATTTAGGCTTCCTTTTTGATTGTACGAATGCTGTCACTCAGACTGCATGGTCCCTTTGATTATCTTCCCCCTTTTTTTTTAAATGTTTGCAAGGTTTTTCGGTGATTCTTTCAAGTATTCATTTAGCATTGAGTACAACTGTCATTTCCATGTTCTCCAATTATTTTCAGATCTCTAAGATGGAAAGTGCGACACGGAGATCCGAAGGCGAATTGGCATGGCAAAGGACGCGTTCTAGAAGATGAGCAAAATACTAACACACAGGAAAATCTCAATAGAAACGAAGACAAGAGTGCTAGACTGCTACGTGATGTCAGTTCTTCAATACGGCAGTGAATGCTGGACAATATCATCGAAAATGAAAGCGGCCGAAATATGGTTCTCCAGAAGGATGCTACGGATATCGTGGACTGAGCATGCAAGCAACGATGAGGTGTTGGAAAGAATGGCAACAAAGAGGAAATTGATACTGAGCATCAGGAAAAGACAACTGAAGTTCCTGGGACATGCAGACAGAAGGAAGGAGAGACAGAGGAAGGCAGCGGATAACATATTTGCAGGGTCTGGTCAGGTGGATGACGGAACGGGGGTTGCCAGGAGCAACAGGAGCAAACATACTACGAGCCACAAGGGATAGGGAGACGTGGAGAACCATGATCGCCTACGTCCTGAAGGGACAGGGCACATAGAAAAAGAAGAAGTTAAAAGAGATATGTTTCCATAATTTTCAAATTCTTAAATATTTATACGGAGCTCAGTTGAAGGAGACCTTTACAGTCTGACAAATGTGACCACTTGTTCACGAAAAAACTTATCAGATTTCGATAACCTTCCTCGTTATCATTCATTACATATATGTAGGATTTTTTTTTTTTTGTCAGATTTAACAAATTCTTTGGCAATTTCACCCATGGAAAGATTAACAATCGAACAAGGGTCCTGGGCATGACAGTAAACTTCATCCGGCAGCAAGGCCTCTGATTGGGAGGTTGTGAGGAGCATGGAACCACCTCTTAATTGCTGTTGTTCCCAGATCCACCCTGACCCGGAGTGGTAATACCTGTTAGGGTCCCAGCTATGGGCAAATAGTTAACCTCCAAAAGTGGGGTCAAAACACTATGAAAGTATTAAAATATACTTTTATAAAAAAATATACATTTTTGAAGGAAAAATGTTACCAACATTACATTTAAAAAAAAAATATTACCATCACACATTTTTGAAGGAAAAAAAATATTCTCAGCAAAACAATTTTGAATAGAAAACTAGAAGACATTTTCAGTTTTCTAAAATAAATAAGAATAAAGACAAAAAAAAATTCATTAAAATCTGAGTAAATCAACCCTTCTCATTATAACCAACTATTAAAAAATACCTTAAAACGCCACCTTTTTGGCATTACATAACCCACAGAGGTTGATATGCCGTTAAACAAAACTTAACCAACCAACAATCGAACAACGTGTAGAAGTTATCGAAGTCTATTACGAAAATGGATGTTCAAACAGACTTTATTGAATGAGAATTCTCGAAACAGTGATGTCAATTGGCCACCACGATCGTGCGACTTGACGCCTTTAGAGTTCTTCCTTTTGGGTCATCTCAACAAGCCAACAACAGTTCAACAGCTGAAGGATGAGATTATAAGGCATACTGGTGAGATCGAGAAGCAACTATGCAGAGACGCCATCAAAAATTTTGACCATCGAGTGGAGGTCTGCTACCAAAGCCTTGGCAGACATTTGGGCGATATAATTTTTCACGTGTAATTAATATAACTTAATTACAAGAAATTATAACGTTCTCATCCATCTTGTAATTTGTAATTTTAAAAATTGCGCGTTCAAAAAAATAATAAAAAAAGTTAAGTGAGCGTTCTTACAAAAAGGTAAACGGTAAAATCAGTTATTGCAAATCACCTGAAGGCGCCGCAGGGTAGAAACCTAGGTCACGTAATAACTCTTTTACAAATGAAGAATATATATATATATATATATATATATATATATATATATATATGTATGTGTGTGTGTGTGTATGTGTGTGTTCGTTTACAAATGAAGAATATATATATGTGTGTGTGTGTGTGTGTGTGTGTGTGTGTGATAACCAAAGTAAGTTAAATGCATTCTCGGGGGGGGGGGGGGGGGGTTACTAAGTCGGAAAAATAAAAAAAGACAAAAATATCGTCATAAAAAATTATTATTATTATTATTATTTATAAAAATAATACTTTAGTTTGCACTTTGAGTGGGGTGGGGGTAGATATTGAAGAATGGGATAGTAACGGCGACGTCGTAACAGTGATTTCAATCCCAGGTCCGAGTCAGTGTAAACTGGGAATAACAATAACTCAGCCGTACTAAATAAGAACAAATCAAGATGTCCCTAGAGGTGATTTAACCAATAAAGCAAATAAAATCTCGTGTTGTTTACAGTGACACGCAACCACAGAGTCGTAGACACGACCGTTTAGATGTCGCTAAACTTCTATCTGCCAAAATATATATCGACACTGAAAACTATTCTCAAAAGACAAGGGTGAATAATAAACACATAAATTATTTACACGAGATACATTATTCGGACTGTCGTCCACATCTTTGTCGCCATATCCACAACGTTTCGGCCGTTGTACGGTCCGACCTTCTTCAGATGATTGAAATTACGAACTGAACTCTTTATTTCGTTAACCAGATTAGATTGTTCTAGTTCCATGAGAAATGTTACTTCCAGATGTTTTAGTATCAGCTATCTTCTTTCAATTCAACTTTTTTTTATTATTATTTTGGGTTATCACTGGATCCAACAAACGCATTTATTCACTGGGCTATATGTCAATACCTGGCTAGAATCACCTGAGGAAGCCGGTGCGTACAACGGCCGAAACGTTGTGAATATGGCAACGAAGAACAGAAAAACAGTATGAAAATTGTAAATTGTGTAAATAATTGCAATAAATCATCTCAGAAATACAGAGTGACCCCAAAAAACGGGATTATTTAAAGTGTGTATTGGCAGCAAGTGACAGCCCTGCGAAACAGTGACCTCACAAAGTAAACACTCTGCCATTTCAGTAACCATGGATTAAGATGAATTTCTAAGCAAGTTATGGATGTCAGATGAGGCTCATTTTCATCTCACAGGTTACGTAAATAAGCAGAACTACCGTCACTGGGAAGACACAAATCCTAATACAGTTCATGATCGCTAGTAAGATGACAGTATGGTGTGCTGTTTCATTACATGTGATCATCGGAGCTTATTTTTTTTTAAATGAACAGGGGATCTCAGTCTGTCTCAACAGCAGATTTCAAGAAAGCATTCGCACAAGAGGACGCCATCTACAGAACATAATTTTTAAGAAATAAAAATTCCATCATCGTTTCTTAAATGGTATGTTTTAAGGTTTCAATTATTTTGAATAAAATACTTTTCTTCCATCAATTTTGGTTTTATTGGATTGTTAAAAAATTCCCGTTTTTTTTTTTTTGGTGGGGGGCACTCTGTATAAACAGATCCGGAAGAAGGCCGGAGCGCACAACGGCTCAAACGTCGTGAATAGGGTAGCAAACAGTGCAAATAGAGTAAATAATTACAACACCTCATCTCAGAATTTTTTTTTTTAATCATATCACACAGAGCAAGGCGGTAACGCCACTGATGTGCAGGGGGCTACATATGAGTGAAAAGATTGTAAAAGAGAAATCCGGAAACCACATCCTAAACAGGGAACAAGAGATGAGCCTCTTTACCTGTTCAATAGACGAGGGTGGAGTGTGGACCGGGTGGTAGTTTAGTCTATCTACTGCAATTGAAAAAAAAAAGAGTGAGAAGATTGGAAAAGAGAAAAAACCGGAAACCGCATCCTAAACAGGAAACAAGGGATGTGCCTCTTCACCTGTTCAATAGACGTGGATGGAGTGTGAAACAAATGTAAACACATTCAGTATAAAACGGTATGAGTTTCCAAAGTGCGACACGGAGATCCGAAGGCGAATTGGCATGGCAAAGGACGCGTTCCAGAAGCTGAGCATTGTACTAACACACAGGAAAATCTCACTTGAAACAAAGAAAAGAGTGCTGGACTGCTACGTGATGTCAGTTCTTCAATACGGCAGCGAATGCTGGGCAATATCATCGAAAATGAGGACAGAACTGGAAACAGCGGAAATGTGGTTCTACAGAAGGATGCTGCGGATATCATGGACTGAGCATGCAAGCAACGATGAGGTGTTGGAAAGAATGGCAACAAAAAGGAAATTGATATTGAGCATCAGGAAGAGACAACTGAAGTTCCTGGGACATGCAATGAGGAAGGAGAGCCTGGAGAACCTGATACTGACTGGTCAGATAGAAGGAAAGAGAGACAGAGGAAGACAGCGGATAACATATTTGCAGGGCCTGATCAGGTGGTTGATATAACGGGGGTTGACAGGAGTAACGAGAACAAACATCCTAGGAGCCACAAGGGATAGGGAGACGTAGAGAACCATGATCGCCTACGTCCTGAAGGGACAGGGAACATAGAAGAAGAAGAAGAAGAAGAATAAGAAGAAGAAGAAGAAGAAGAAGAAGAAGAAGAAGAAGACATCGCGGGTTGAATTAAGAAATCAGACACCTACGTTCGAATTGCGATCGGGTTCGTTACATTCAATTCCGGGCAAATACCCTTGAGAAAAGTAAAAAAAATACCCATCTTTTCTCCTCCAGCTGTGGGTTAAATATGGAAAAATTTTGTTTCTGAAAAAAATCATTATTCTAAAAAGTTGTCAGTCAGTTAAGTACCATACATTATACATGTTTGGGAGATCATGACTCGAAAGAAACATGACTGCCCGGGTAGAAGATTTTCCCGCAGTAGGTTGCCATTACTTTCTGCGAATGAATGGTTGCCATCCAAGGCTATAGAACCCAATCTGCCCAGCTATTTAACCCATAGTTGGAGGGAGAAGAGATGGATCAATACTTTTCCCAAGAGAATTTGCGTGTAAGTGAATGCAACAAATTCAACTGGGATTCGAACTCGGCTCTCTGATTTCTAAACTCACAACGCAGTCATAATGATCCGTGAGGGAAGTTAGCGATTTGTCAATTCATGGTGGGGCGTCCTATTGTAACAATTGATAGAAACAAACAAAGAGAACTTTTAAAAAATCAGGAATCATGTGCGATAACGATCAGAAAGTGCGAGACGAGTTCCGAAGGGAAAATAACGCTACAGGATTTCCCAAAAGATTTCGAGTTTTTTTGGGTTTTTTTTTCCGAGGTCACCGTAAAATAGAAGGGGTGGTTGTGGAGGGTGAACGTTTAATTTATATGTTTAGCCCCCTTTCAGAGTTCGCAACGGCTAGAATTTCTTGAAAACGATAACAGATTAAAAAATGCTCCAGAGTTGAGTGTTTAGTTTAATGTCGAAACAAATTAGAAACTAATGCGTGGATAGATTCTTTAGAAAATTTAAAAAAAATGTATTAAGTCGAAGAGTACAAATTATTTGTCATTAACAACCGGCTATACATATATACATTCACTTTTCTTTCTCTCTCTCTCTTATATATACATATATATATATATATATATATATATATATATATATATATAAATGCACATATACATACATTTTTTTTTTTTAATCATTTCACCCCGAGCAAGGCAGAAACGCCACTGATGTGCAGGGGGTTACATAAATGTAGAAAGATTAATTAGAAAAGTGTGAGGAGTACAAGCTAGTTAGAAAGGAACAATAGAAAGCTGAGAAAGCAAGTGCAATGACAGATACATGGGCGGAGAGAAAGTGAAGATTATACAGGGGTGGGGAGAGAGCTAGAGTCCAGTGGTTAGTAGATGAGTATTGACTTTGCTTTTAAATTTCTGGAGGTCGTAGCCGTCAGGAAAGCAAGAATACGGGAGTGAGTTCCACAGGCGGGAAGTGCGAGAGAGGAAGCTGCAGGAGTAGAATACATACGCATATATATATATATTCCAAATGAGAAGTTGCTTTACTCTGATTGGTCCACATTGTATATACAATAATACCTCCCTGATTAAAGGGGCCATGCTCGTTTTCAGACTTTTAAACCATTCATTTAAGAACTATCAGATCACTTGACAAGACACAAAATGGTTGAAACAAAATGGCTACTTTTGTAGTGATATTATAACATATCCATGTTATAATTTATGAATATATATATATATATATATATATATATATATATATATATAAGGGGAGATGTTTGTGTGTGTGCCTGTTTGTCTGTATGTCCTTTATACAAATCCACAATTTTTATCCGATTCTCACCAAACTTGAAAATTTGACTTACATCAATTCCTCTTTCTTTCAGTCTACGGTTTCGCTTTAACTGGAAGCAACTATTGCTTTTTAGTCTTTCCTTACAATGTCCAAAGAGTCTGAGCTCCAGGACCATGGATTAGTTTTAAAGCTTTCATTACACCCGAGCAACGCCGGGCTATACTGCTAGTGTATATATCAATGAGTACAAAGTTTGAATTGTTCCCAGAAGAATTTTTATCCATTTTTCAGCTCAAAACGTCTCCAATTTTTTCAAGGCTGACGGTGAAGAATATCGACTCCTCACTTGCTTTTTCTAAAATGAACCATGAATATTCAATAACGTTGTGATATAGGGACAGTTGTGGCCAGATAAGATTTTCTACTTCACTAGAATATTCCGCGTGCCATTCAGCTACCACTTTTTAAATGAGCCGACAAGGTTCGTGTATCTGTCAAACGTTTTATTAAGTTTCTTCCAACTTCCAAGAATTTTTTTATCAATTCACTCCAAGAAAGATGATGAAGCCCCTAAGATGCAAGGCAATTACTAGGAGCAAAAAGGCAATGAGAAGACTTTAGGAGGAACTAAAAAAACAATCCTAAACAGCAAGGGATAAACATCTACTCCTGTTCAAAAGATCGGAAAGGAATGAAAAATAGTTTTCGTTTTCTATCTTTCTTTCTCATAAAAGGATTTATGAAAAAAAAAATTATAAAAAATAATAAACTGAATTAATTTAGCATTGTGCGCCGATGGTGGCCCGTTGGATGAGAACCTGTTCTTTAAGGAAGTCCGCCCATAAATGTCTTTCTTTTTTTTAAATCAATTTACTACTAGCAAGATAAAAATGCCACTAAAATGGAAAGGATTTCCTAGAAGTGAAAAGAGAATGAAAAGTCTTTGAAAGAACCGGAAGTCAAATGCTAAACAGGAAACAAGTTTTATGTCGGCATTAAAATTTGTATTCTTTTTTCACCCGCCACTATCAAGAACTGCGTGTTGAGTTTGTTTATTAATATGCGTTTGGCCAATTCAGGAGTTCCCTGGACATATATATATATATATATATATATATATATATATATATTGTGTGTATTTTGGCAGCATTTTTTCATTAATGCAGGTTTCATTGAATAGTATAGACAAGTTTTGTCTATTAATTTTGTGTAGGATCCGTTCATACCGTCTGATATACTTGATGGTGATGTCGTTGAAAGACAACAAAAAATCACAGTATTTGTTGAATTTTTTATCGGGTCTAAGCTTTCGGCTCACATAAGCCATTATCAAAGAGTAAATATTAACACACAGTAAACATAGAACATTTAAGCTATTAACAATAAAGATATATATATATATATATATATATATATATATATATATATATATATATATGAGTGAGTATAGAATGAGGAGAGAAAAAAAGAAAAATAAATTTTCCGTCCAAAACATTAAATTAAAACAGTGCTCTGATATATGATTTATAGAGCTGTGAATATTTCGTTATTTCTCCCGATGATGTGTTTGGGTTCCAAACACTGAAACAGCCATATGATTGTAGAGAAGAGGACATATATAGAAGAAATTATGTACACGTTCTAAAATATAATTTATAATGCATATATATATATATATATATAATAATTTAATCTAAATTCTAACCTAAACATTCCAGCCCTTTTACTCACGAGTAAGTATTAAAAAAATCTATTGTTCAATAAAAAAAATCCTAAATTCCAACCTCCTGTTAAAAATTATTGTCTACCCATTTAAAAAAATCTGAGGTCCCACTATGTTTCTTATCCAGAAAAAATTAAAAAGTCACATGTTAAGATCCAAGCCATCCTGCTCCCTTTCGTAACCCAAATGTTAAAACACCATGCCTATATAATTCTCATTTTTGACTGAACAATATTAACACACCTAAAGCATTTTCTCCAACTACCACTGCCTAATTTTCTAAATAACCATGAATTCATTTTATATTTTAAAAATAAATCATTTTCACCATTTATTTTAACATATGATCTGAAGAAGAACAGTATTGTTCTGAAACATGAACATTTTTGTGTAGTGATATTATGTGTTTATAAACCATTGTAATAACAAAATTACAATATATATATATCAAGAACTGCGTGTTGGGTTTGTTTATGAATCTAGGTTTGGCCAGTTCAAGAAGTAGAAGTTCTCAGGAGATGAATATATATATATATATATAATTGTAAACTTATCACTATACACGTTTCGAAACCCCCCCCCGAGTATATACGCGGAAGGAAAAATGGTTGTAAAAAAAGAAGAAAGAGCTAAGCACGTGAACATCAGTCAAAGTACGTAGCCCAAAGAAAAAACCCGAGACAAGTAATCTATAACAAAAAAAGCGCTCAAAACGTAAGCAGAGCAAACAAAGTAAATAATCTAAAGAGCCAACAAACCTACCAAGGTTTCACCTAACCGGATCTTCAGGGAAGGTGGCATATATATATATAACACGTTCGTTTTCTGGAGCATGGGTTTGAATCTTAACAAGGTCGATATGTCAGGAAGGTAACTTTTTAATGATATCGGTCCGGAGGAGGCGACCCCAGCGTCTGGAAAGTGATTGAAAACCAAACCACCGTTTGACCCAAGCTTTGTGAGTGAAATTGAGAAGCAGTCGATGGTTCTGTAAATTTGTCCGAGGGTTTGGGCGTCTTGGCCTTGGTCAGATTGTTGTTCACATCGGATAACGCGCTCTCTCCAAGAAACGATAACTAAAGTCTACTCAGCATAGTTGCAGTATAAACCACAGGTGGGCTGTGTGGGTGTTGAACAAATACAAGTGTTTCTGAGCAAATGTCTGAGCCGGTCTTGTAGACAGGCGTCATAGGATACAAATTACCACACACACACACACACACACTATATATATATATATATATATATATATATATTAATCATATCACCCCGAGCAAGGCGGTTACACCACTGAAGCGCAGGGGACTACGTAAGAATGAAAAGATTGAAAAAGAGAAAGCCGGAAACCACATCCTAAGCAGGGAACAAGGGATGAGCCTCTTCACCTGTTCAATAGACGTGGGTGGAGTGTGAACCGGGCGATAGTTTAGTCTATCTACTCCAATTGAGGAAAAAACAAAAAATAAATAAATAAAAGAGTGAAAAGAGTGGAGAAGACAAAGCCGGAAACCACATCCTAAGCAGGGAAGAAGGGATATATATATATATATATATATATATATGTAAAATCCTTTGTAAAATAAAGACGGAAGATGATGATGGTTCGCTTGAAATAGGCCTACACTTCCGATTTACCATGAAATAACGTGTCTGCCTTAATTTTTCTTATATTTGCTCTATATGTATTTATATACATATATATTTAGAGGTCTCTTACAGAGTTATTCTACCACTGTATGTACAGGAGACTCCTTTGGATTCTTCCATACCCACACTGCATGCTGATTATATATATATATTATGGGGTTACACAAACATGAAAATAAATCTCATTTTAACAGTTATATTCACCAAAATTACGCAAATATATTTTGAAATACCAAAGATTAAATTTATTCAATAAAATCGCCATTGGCTTCAACTATGGCCTCCAAACGACTTCTGAATCTCTGGTCGGTCTCCTTAGTTACAGAAAATTATTCGTTTTTTTTTATATATATATATATATTACATTATGGAAAACAAACGTCTATTGCTTTATTACACGTGACATATATCTGACCAATACGAATCAAACTTCAAACAATATTCCAGTATACAGACTTGGTTTTATTAATTTTTTAAAAAATCTTTCCTCTTTTATATCCCCAGATCTGAAGAAGTTTTAAGATAGATGAAGAGTAATTAAGACACATTCCTAGTTTGTTCTATTTATTCTATTATATATATATATATATATATATATATATATATATATATATATATATATATATATAAAGAAAAATTATATATATAAAAGAAAAATTAAGGCAGACACGTTATTTCATGGTGAATCGGAAGTATAAACCTCTTTCAGGCGAACTATCATCAGCTTCCATCTTTATTTCACAAAGGATTTTACACGAATTATCCTACCACTGATTATACAGGTTACAGATTCTTCTATACCCACACTGCATGCTGATATATAGGGAGGGGGAAGAGAGAGGGGGAGGAAGGAAGAGGCTGGGAATGAGGGACACACAGAGAGAGAACTAGACTGGCTTAGAAAGTCTAATGGAAGCTTGGCCCAATAATCTACCTGTTAGCTTCCCAGACAGACTGCTATTGGCATTCGTATCAAATCTGAACCCTCTACTCAAAAAAATAAATCACAGTTACTTTTTTATTTTTTATTTATTTATTTTATTTTATTTTATTTTTTGCTCTGGTTATCACGCATCTTGCTACCGATTTTAATTTTACTGTCTATCTACAAGGTGTAAAACGCTAATAGAGCTCTTAAAATATTTTCCCCATTTCCTATATCGGTCTTTAACGGATAAATGATAGACAACGTACAATCCTTAACAAGACTTTCAAATCGGAGGCGTTTTGTTTTTTTTTTAATCGGAGCAAAGGTTTTGCGCAGCATCATTAATTTCGTTGCAAGTGAAAAAAAAATAAAAAATATATTTCCGAGTATTATCTAATTTTAGAATAATTAAGCTAACATTCGCCATTTTCGTAACGAATGTTTCGAATTCATTCTTTGTCAGTTAACTAAAAGGATACCTAGTGTAATTTCTTTATGCATAAGTTTTCAAAATTACCCTCACTCTCTCTAGTATATATATATATATATATAACTTTAATGCAAAACGGAAAAGTAGGAAGATAAATCCCAAGAACCTGATTAATATTAAAAATTTTTAATATTAACAAATGATGCAGGAGAGTTCAATGTAATTAAATTTACAGAGCTAAGATAAAATAAAATAAATTTTCAATATTCAAAAATGTTGAATGAACATTTCGACATAAAATCCCTCACGTCTATTGAACAGGTGTAGAGGCTCATCCCTTGTTCCCTGTTTAGGATGTAGTTTCTGGTTTTCTCTTTTCCAATCTTTTCATTTTTCTTTCTTTTTTTTTTTTTCAATTGGAGTAGATAGTCTAATCTATCGCCCGGTTCACACACCACCCACGTCTATTGAACAGGTGTAGAGGCTCATCCCTTGTTCCCTGTTTAGGATGTGGTTTCCTGCTTTCTGTCTTCTAATCTTTTCACTCTTACGTAGCCCCCGGCACATCAGTGGCGTTACCACCATGCTCGGGGTGATATGATTAAAAAAAAAAATAAGAAAGATTTTACATATGTCGAAATGTTCATTCAACATTTTTGAATATTGAAAATTTACTATATATATATAGATAGACCAGGGGTAGATTCGCCGACTGATGCCATTTCGGTCGGCTTTGAATCCTGGGTAAAAAAAGCAATCGGAGTCTAACCGTACTGTGATACGGCGAAACAGATCTGTCTGCGGATGACTATATATATATATGATAAAAATTAGTTTTACGTATACTGTATTCAGGGATACAAATGATGAATATCAGGAATAGAAGGAATGTAAACATAGAAGTGTATATCCATGTATCCCTGATGCAGACACTCACACACACAAACACACACACATATATATATATACATATATATATGTGTGTGTGTGTGTGTGTGTGTACTCTAAATAACAGATTAATGGTAGGTAATTGAGTGAAAAGATTAAAATCACTATATATATATATATATATATATATATATATATATATATATACATGTATGTACTCAAAATACCAGATTAAAGGTAGGCAATTGACTGAAAAACTGAAAAACACTATAAGAGGTGTGTCGTCATTCAGTAAAACTTCTTCAGGCACCAAAATGCTTTTTCGTTTTTATTGTTTCTTCCAAAATTTAGTCTGAAGAAGACATTTTTAAAGGAAAAAACCCTGAAGTAGTATTTTCCTATATATATAAGTAATGATTTGAATTAAAAACAATTACTTGCTTAAATTTCACACACACACACACACACACACACACACACACACACACATATATATATATATATATATATATATATATATATATAAGGGAGACGTATACATATATTAACATACATTATATACGTTAAATTACATTGAGTTACTTCTCACATATATGTGTGTGTGTGTGATGTGTATATCTTATATATAAATATATATAGATATACTGAATTTATATATATCTTCAATACATATGTATATTATATACAAATCTTCACTATATATGTGCATATATATATATATATATATATATTGGAACAATCGTATTTCTGTTATATATATATAAAGTGCGAGAAGTCGTGAATATTTTTAAAGTGAAGATTTATTATTAATATTGACTTTTTTCAGGCGAATAAATTTGTGACTTTACATATCGAGATCCTTTATATATATATATATATATATCAGACATATATATATATATATATATATATATATATAAATCAGACATATATATATATATATATAAATCAGACATATATATATATATATATATATATAAATCAGACATATATATATATATATATATAAATAAACAGACATATATATATATATATATATATATAAATCAGACATATATATATATATATATATATATATATATAACGAGATCCGTTACATATATCATGAATACGAATTTTTTTATTTTTTTTAGACATTCAACAAATTTTTATTTTCATTTAAGTATCGTTACTGCGTTAGTGAAAAACAAACATAAACAAACAAGATAGTGAACTGTGTCGTTCGGAGTAACAATGACTACTGCCGTGTGATTAAATTCAAATAACTCCTCGTGATTGGTTTCCGTATTCTAATCGGTATAGGTGATGTCACTGAAAGAGCAGCCTCCGAGGCTAGTTCAAGTGATGGTTCACACTTAATCTTTATTTCCGACCCCCCGCTGATTGATCAACGTTCGTGGAATAACAATCTGAGAGATGCAATAAAAGCAATTGAAGAAAGTATTAATTGACAAAAAATTAATAAATAATTGTCGCTGCTTCACCGATAAGAGATGACTATTATTGCCGGTTATTAGATGAAGGGTTTGCCCCAATAATACCGTCCTTTCTTCTTCTTTAAATACTTTTTTGCTTAAATTAAAATGATAATCGTCATTACATTAATTATTGTACTACAAGTAGAACAACTCATCATGAAAAAAATTATTCGGTCAGGCAGAAAATATTAATTTTAAATTTGTGATCTTTCAATTTACAGTTCAACAGAATGGAATTATTCACAAGATAGTACAAGATTACCTTATTAAAAAGCAGAGACAGGTACATATGGTGAGATAGAGATATGAATTCATCTTTTCAGAGAGAGAGAGAGTGAGAGAATGGCATAAAGAGATAGATCTAGAGATGAACAGACAAATGAAAAGGGTGAGATAAAAAGTAGAACTGTAGATAGAAACATAGATAGATAGATAGATAGATAGATAGATAGATAGATATAGATATAGACATACACACACACACATACAAGTATAGGGTTGGAATGGAAGGAATAAAATTCAGTATCCAAAGAAACAATATTGTTAAAAAAGTGCTCAATAAAAAACAAACCGAATATAATTTATTTAGAATTTATAACATAAATATTTATAATATCACCACAGAAGTAGTCATTTTGTTTCGACACTAAGACACAGAGAGAGTCTCAAACAAAATGGCTATATTTGTAATGTTAATCAGTCAGTTAAGTCCCACACGTGATACACGCTTCGGCGATCATGTCTCGAAAGAGACATGACTGACTGGACAGCAGATTTTCCTGCAGTAGGTTGCCATTTCTTTTTGCAGTAGACTGGTTGCCAATCAAGGCTATAGAACCCAATCTGGCCTGTTATTTAACTCATAACTGGAGGGAAGAGATGGATTAATATCTATCCCAAGGGTATTTGCGCGTATATGACTGCAACAAATTCAACTGGAATTCGAACTCGGCTCTTCGATTTCTCGTTCCGAGTCGATATCCACCAGGAACGAGAAATCAGAAATGTTATATATATGTCATAAATAATATATATATATATATATATATATATATATATATTAAATTTGACCGACAACGTATTATTATATTATTATTAAGTTTTTATGTAATTTTTCATGTTGTATTTATTTTTCTTTTGAGTACACATAGACAGACAGACACGTGCATATATATATATATATATATATATATATATATATATATAGAGAGAGAGAGAGAGAGAGAGAGATCAGTCAATCAGTCAGTCAAGTGACATACGTGATACACGATTGAGCGATCATGTCTCGAAAGAGACATCATTGACTGGACAGCAGATTTTCCTGCAGTAAATTGCATTTACTTTCTGTGGTAGACTTGTTGCCAGCCCAGCCCTATAGAACCCAATTTGTCCTGTTATTTAACCCATAACTGGAGGGAAGAGACAGATTAATACCTTTTCCACTTGTATTTGCGCGAAAGTAAATGCAAGGAGTTCAACTGGAATTCGAACTCGGCTCCTCGATTTCCTATTCCGAGGCGATATCCACTGCACCACAAGTCCGTTATTCTATTTACCCACAGTTCAGTTAATATCTAAACCAACTCTTCCCGGCCAAGAAGTCGAACTTACAATTTTTTATATCACAACTTTCACGAACCAAAGTTTCAATCTATTAAGCCAGTGGGACAACGATAGAAAATTAGTGATAATAACAACAAAGATAAGGATATTAGTTTAAACTAAAGTAATGATACCGCATGCATTCTCGTATTGTACAAGTTGTCATGGTGAGTTTCTTACTCAAAAAATAAGAGTCGCACTATACAAGGATAATATTCATGAATGAAGAGATAACAGTCATGCAAGGTGTACTATGCATGGGTAATTGTTTTTTTGAGGGGTAAAAATGCAGGTACAAAGTTCAGATGTTACTCTATGAATAAAGTTGGCTAATACAAGAATGGCTCTTCATCACAAACTTTCAAGTGCACACACACATATAAATATATATATGTAGAAAGACGTACAAAGAACTATATATATATATATATATATATATATATATATATAATCATCTCTCTCTCTCTATATATATATATATATGTGTGTGTGTGTGTGTGTGTATATATATTAATCTATATTAATATAGCTACAGATCGACATGTAGAAAGTTGTACAGGTAAATAAAATATATATATATATATATATATATATATATCTCCTGATGGATAGCACACATTTTAATCATAAAAATTTATCGTGAAATAATCAGGCCGGTAGATATAAATATAAAATACTGTTTAATTAAAAACAGAATATCTACTTAAATACGAGTATCGGTAAAAATAATGTTCAAAATAATTCATTATATATATATATATATATATATATATATATATATATATATATATATACATATATATAAGAAAAATTAAAATTGACACGTTATTTCATGGTGAATCGGAAGTATAGGCCTATCGATGGTTCGCCTGAAATAGGCCTATACTTCCGATTCACCATGAAATAACGTGTCTGTCTTAATTTTTCTTATATTTGCTGTATATGTATTTATATACATATATATTTAGAGCTCTCTTAGAGAGTTGTCCTTCCACTGTATGTACAGGATACTCCTTTGGATTCTTATATATATATATATATATATATATATATATATATTAATATACATAAACATGGAGAAAGACATGCAGAAAATAAGATATATATAATAATTTCCATTCATATATATATATATATATATATATATATATATATATATATATATATATATATATACATAAACATGGAGAAAGACATGCAGAAAATAAGATATATATAATAATTTCCATTCATATATATATATATATATATATATATATATTAATATACATAAACATGGAGAAAGACATGCAGAAAATAAGATATATATAATAATTTCCATTCATCATATATATATATATATATATATATAATAATTTACATATATAGACACACACACACACATATATATATATATATATATATATATATATATATATATATATATATATAAATCTATATTAATATAATGGCATGTCAAAAGACATGAAGACAAATTAGCTAAATATAATAATTTACATTCATATATATATATATATAATAATTTACACATACACATATATATATATATGTGTGTGTGTGTGTTTATATTGGTATAATATTATATATATATATTAGTATAATAGTATATATATGTATATTAGTATAATAGTATATATATATATTAATATAGATACAGATAGACAAGTATGTAAAAAAACGTACAGACAATTAAGGAAAAAGGATTTTAAATCCTGACGTAAAAACAAGTGTTTCAAAAATAAATAAATAAAACAAAATAAAAAACTTACATGACTTAAAAAAAATAATTTTAATCGTTTTAGTCAAGATTATATTGAGTGAACGTGTGTGTATTTGTTTAATCTTGGTGTGATTATCAGAGATTAAGTCATGAACTTGAATTAATCCCTTAAAAACACAGGACAACATGAGAGAGAAAGTCAGGCCAGGGACTGGAAGAAAGCAATCGAGCTCGCCTGAGCGAGATAATTGTATAAATATACCTGGACATATTACCTGAGGTCTGTTACTAGAATTCTTGACATGCCTACCGAACGTTCTCTCAGATATTGTTATTCATCTATGTGCCCTGTTCTTTAGGGTCATGAGCGATCATAGTTCTCCATAACTTTCTATCTCTTGCAGCCATTAGTAAGGTTTTTACCTTTGCCAAACCTCCCGCCTCCGATTTTGGCATCCATCTGCACAAGCTTTTTGGGTAGGTGATTGGATATCGGCTCGGAACGAGAAACCGGGGAGCCGAGTTCGAATTCCAGTTGAATCCATTGTATTCACTTACGCGCAAATACCCTTAGGAAAGGTATTAATCCGTCTATTCCTTCCAGTTATGGGTTAAATAACAGGACAGATTGGGTTCTATAGCCTTGGTCGGCAACCAGTCTACCGCAGAAAGCAATGGCAACCTACTGCGGGATAATGTTCTGCCCAGTCAGTCATGTCTCTTTCGAGACATGATCGCCCAAGCGTGTATCACGTATGGCACTTTAACTGACTGACTGAACCCTCTTCCTATTCCTGCCCTACTTACCCTCGATATGTCCCGTGGGAACCAATTTTGAAAATCTGCTAAGCATTTATGTAGATTATAAATTGAAGGAATTAAATGCTAATTTTTAAAAAAATTTGACCAGAATCCACGAGGCTATTCTTTCTGTAACACAGTCAGGGGACTTTTTGAAAGGACAAATTAGACATGCATGTCAATGAAATTCAAACAGGTGCACAAATTTGAATACCTGGGTAGTGTACTAATAGAGAATGGAAAGTGAGATACAGAGATCCGAAGGTGCATTGGCATAGCCAAAGATGCATTTGAGAAGCTGAGTAGAGTATTAAGAGACAGGAAAGCTTCGCTGTAAACGAAGAAGAGAGTACTAGATGGTTATGCGATGTGTGCCCTTCAATACAAAAGCGAATGCCGGACAGTCTCATCAACCGAAATGTGGTTCTACAGAAGGATGCTGTGGATGCCATGAACAGAGAACAGGAGCAATGACGAGGTTTTGGAGAGAATAAGCACAAAAAGAAACTGAGTGTCAGGAAGTGGGTAAGAGAAGGATGAGAATACTGATGAGAGTGGAGTGGATGGAGCAAAGAACATTAGAGGGAGGATGCAGGTTAGTGAGATAGAAAATGACTAATGACTTTATATAGATAGATAGATAGATAGATAGATACTAGCAAACATAGATAGATAGATAGATAGATAGATAGATAGATAGATAGATATATAGATAGATGTGCAGGGGGTTACATTGGAGGAAAGTTATGAGTAAGAGTGACAGATTACAGGGGGTGTCAGGAAGTGGGTAAGAGAAAAATCAGAATACTGATGAGAGTAGAGTGGATGGAGAAAAGATGCATTAGAGAGAGGATGTAGGTTAGTGAGGTAAGAGATGAGTATTGACTTTACATTTAAAGATAGATAGATAGATAGATAGATAGATAGATAGATAGATATAAACAGACTGAGATAGATAGATAGATAGATAGATAGATAGATAGATAGATAGATATAAACAGACTGAGATAGATAAATAGATAGATAGATAGATAGATAGATAGATAGATAAATAAACAGACTGAGATAGATAGATAGATAGATAGATAGATAGATAGATAGATAGATAGATAGATATAAACAGACTGAGATAGATAGATAGATAGATAGATAGATAGATATAAACAGACTGAGATAGATAGATAGATAGATAGATAGATAGATATAAACAGACTGAGATAGATAGATAGATAGATAGATAGATAGATAGATATAAACAGACTGAGATAGATAGATAGATAGATAGATAGATAGATAGATATAAACAGACTGAGATAAATAGATAGATAGATAGATAGATATAAACAGACTGAGATAGATAGATAGATAGATAGATAGATAGATAGATAGATAGATAGATAGATAGATAGATTTTTTATAATCATATTGCCCCAAGCAAAGCACTTCCTGCCACTGCTGTGCAGGGGTTACATAAAAGGAAAGTTATGAGTAAGAATGACAGGTTATAGGGGGTGTCAGGAAGTGGGTAAGAGAAGGATGAGAATACTGATGAGAGTGGAGTGGACAGAGAAAAGAGCGTTAGAAAGAGGATGCAGGTTAGTGAGATAGGAGATGACTGTTGACTTTAGATTTAAATTAAATTTAAATTCTTGGAGATTGTAGCTGTCGGAAAAGCAAGTATATTGAAGGGAATTCCACAGGCGGGAAGTGCGAGAAAAGAAGCTGTTGGAGTAGAATTTGCATTTACAATTTATTGGTTTCACAGTAAAATGTTGGGACCTAGTTGCTAATCTTGTGGCTCGAGTAAATTTATATATAGGGGGCACCAGTGAGCTAAGTTCATCGGAGCAGAAGCAGCGGAAAGTATTTGTAGAAGAGACACAGGGAAGCTACATTGCGCCGGTGAGAAAGTGACTGTATCTGAGCTGCCAAGTCAGGATCGGTCACATTACAGATTCTCCGTTGGATTTTGTCAAGGGATTCTTGGTGGATAGCAGGAGCACCTGACCAGATATTGCAGCAGTATTCAATGCACGGGCGGATGGTAAGAGAAGGATGACTGTGGCCATTAATTGAGGGATCAGTTTATATATTGATTGTAATGTAAAATTGATCCCCCACTTTATATCCACATTATAATAGTATAAAATTTTTTTCTCCGTTGGATTTTGTCAAGGGCTTCTAGGTTGATAGCAGGAGCACCCGACCAGATATGGCATTATTTTTACCAATATTTGTACCGAACCGCAATCTAAAATACTCTTATTCAATAGGAGGTTACCTTTTAAATATTGAAATATTATATAGCAGCAAGTAGGGTTTTATATTTAAATGCTTCAAGTGTTTACCGTTTAACCTTGAATGCTGACCCCTAAAATAATCAACTTTTACAGAGGTTCATCAGTATGCATTATCAATATCTCACTAAGTGTGTGTGATTAAGAACAAACGATGCAAAATGAATATTCATTATCCTATTTATTATAACAAAGATCGTGTTATATATATATATATATATATATATATATATATATATATATATATATATTAGTTTAGACTGATCGTCATTCGGGGTCGAGAGGTCTAAGACACGCCAGATCACATGGTGGCTTCTCCTATGTGAATAGAGGTCGCAAGTTCGAATGCTGCCGAATGACACACATTTTCGTAACCGAAATTTATCGTAAATAATCAGGTCGGTAGAAATAAATATATAATACTGTTTGATTATAAACAGAATATCGACTTAAATACGACTATCGATCAAAAAAAATGTTCAAACAAATCATTTCATGTATATATATATATATATATATATATATATATATATATATATATATATAGTCATAACGTAATTATGTTATAACAACACGACAAAGTAGCTATTTCCTTTCAACACTTGTGTCTTTTCAAGTAATGGTGTTGATTGTGAGATGAAGAATTTTAAACAAGTTAAAAACTAACCAAACCCCCTAAATAAAGTAGACATTGTGATGACCAATCAAAATACAAGTGAATAGTAATTTGAAAAACGTGACAATATACCCTAAAAACAATTTATTGTTGAATTAATGTGAATACTTAATTAAAATAAAATCAGTATTATCAATTGACTATTAATTTTACTTTAAAATTCAAAATTAATTTTGAAAAAATTGCTAATTAATTTTAAATTTTGAATTAATATTAT
Organism: Ascarosepion bandense; assembly: GCA_037127315.1. Taxonomy (NCBI): domain Eukaryota; kingdom Metazoa; phylum Mollusca; class Cephalopoda; order Sepiida; family Sepiidae; genus Ascarosepion; species Ascarosepion bandense. Next base: position 525,216 of record JBBBDQ010029164.1, on the reverse strand, counting down.
TCGCCCTATTTTGTATTGAGCACTTTTTTAAGAATAGTTTTTTTAGGTATCGGAATTTTATTCCATCCATACCAACCCTATACTCGGATATATATATATATATATATATATATATATATAGTCATCCGCAGACAGATCTGTTTCGCTGTATCACAGATCACCAGTGCGGTTAGACATCCGATTGCTTTTAACCCAGGATTGAAACCCGACCGAATT
>JBBBDQ010029164.1:510000-515000 GCA_037127315.1 Ascarosepion bandense | reverse complement strand
ATTTCTGACCTTAGGTCTCTGGTTAGGACCCGGAAGGATATGTTTATACAACAGAAATCAAAGGAGATAATAATTAATAATAATAATAATTAATAATAATAATAATAATAATAATAATAATAATAATAATAATTAAAAAATTAAAATAATTAAAAAAACCAGAAGGAGAAAACTTGTCTATTAATTGATATGGCTTGTCCAGCGGATTGTAACATAGCAATCAAGGAATTTGAAAAACTGTCAAAATATAAAGACCTGGAAATTGAAATAGAAAAAATGTGGAAATTGAAAACAAGAGTTGTGCCAGTGATAGTAGGTGCACTTGGAATGATAAAAAATGGAACAAAACAACACATTGAAAGAATCCCTGGAAACCCCAGCTTAAGAGATATACAAAAAATTGTCTTATTAAGTACAGCCCACACACTAAGGAAAACTTTATCTATGTAATGCTGGGGATGATAGGGAAGATAGAAAAACATGAAATGGAGCCATAACGACACGCCACTACCTGCCTTAGGTCTCCCCGCAGACTTGGTTGGTAGTGAGACCAAAGCAGAAATCGAAATATGATGAAAAATGACATAATAATAATTAATAATAATAATAATAATAATTAATAATAATAATAATTAATAATTAATAATAATAATAATAATTAATAATTAATAATAATAATAATAACCACAACAAACTACTCTGAGGTGGTAAGATTGTTTTGAATACAGGAAGGAAGTATCACAGTGGTTCTACTGGTGATTGGCGCGGTGGATTCAATCCCATTAAAACTGTGTCACTTTCTTGAGTCAACCAAAATTCAGCTCTTTTAGGCTTTTTGTGGTACAGTGGATATCGGCTCGGAACGAGAAACCAGGGAGCCGAGTTCGAATTCTAGTTGAATCCATTGTATTCACTTACGCGCAAATACCCTTGGGAAAGGTATTAATCCGTCTATTCCTTCCAGTTATGGGTTAAATAGCAGGACAGATTGGGTTCTATAGCCTTGGTCGGCAACCAGTCTACCGCAGAAAGCAATGGCAACCTACTGCGGGATAATCTTCTGCCCAGTCAGTCATGTCTCTGTCGAGACATGATCGCCCAAGCGTGTATCACGTATGGCACTTAACTGACTGACTATATTTTGAAAGTGTTATCTGCTTGAGGTCCTTGTTGTCACTTCGAAGATAACTCAATGTACCCGGTGTATTAAAAAAAAACAAAAAAAACTTACACAGTGGGACAAAACATTAATAATAATATTTTGTTGTCTTTTTTTTTTTGGTTGGGGGGGACTGGATCATGACTTTTTGGAGAACCTAAACTAATAAAATTAGACACCCCTCCCACACCCCACTTCACCCCAACACTTGAGACGAAATCATACACTAACTCTCCTTCACCCGTATTGATTTTTTTTTAAACACGTGAGATATTTTAAGAGACATTTACATAGCTTGAACTTAATCTTTTGTTTGTCAATAAAAACTTATTTACGAAATACGACTATTTTACAATTTATTGCAAACCAAATTAGAAACATATTTCAACACAACCGTAGTTAAAAAAAAAAAAAATTATAAACAGCTTCAGAACAAGCAACCAAAAAAAAAAAAAAATACGAGTTTGTAATCTTGGTATCATCCCAGTTTATTAAACTATTTAGAAGTTATAACATGCAGAAAATTAAAATCATGGCTTTATAAAAGACTGCCGTTTACATTACAGAAGCCGAAAGGATAATCCAATCCTGTATTTCAGATAAATTCTTTAATTTTCATAGTTTATCCAAAACAAGCCTGGAATATCTGAATCTTAAATTCCTAAAAATGAACTGTAAAATTTGCACCGGCTACGATCAAGAACAGACTTCAGATATTTCATGAGAAGACCCCCAAGAAAATAATCAACAAAAAAGATTATGACACTTCTTGAAAATGGTTTATAAAGAGCAACACAGAATCCGAATCCCTGACAATATAACTTCGAATAAAAGATAGAAACAATCTTTGTTTTTATCTGTTTTATAAAATTATTGCTCACGCAGCATGTTCTTCGATTCTTAGTAATGAGATATTCCGTTGTTATGACAACAGAAAAATGCCTCGTGTTGCCATAGCAACAGATCGCGATAGTTTTTTTCTGGTTATTCCTACTTTCATGATTAGAAAATTATTTATATATATATATATATATATATATATATATATATATATATATATGTATATATATATATGTAATGGTAGGATATAAGACAAATAAGAAACGATATTCAAGGCTTATTCTCTTTTATTAAAGCTTCATCAGGAAATTTCTCTATATTTTATTCACAGATGATATTTTAATACAAATAAAATAGGTTAGATTAATGTACATTTCCCATTTAATTTTATGTTCTTCTGCAGGATACCGATTTAAGTTTGATCACAAGTCAGCGAAAAAAAAACGTTGAGTCTGAAGAAGTCTTTTTAAATGACGAAACGCTACGTATAGTGTTTTCCTATTTTATAGTCAATCACCTAGATTTCACTTGCCATTTGAACTATATATATATATATATATATATATATATATATATATATATATATATACACACACTAGTTAATGACCGCTAGGATATAAGTTAGGCGGTATGGACGTTCTTGTGGAGTCAAAAAAATGTAAATTCTTGCCACCTTAATTTTAATAACCAATGTACACTTATATATATATATATATATATATATATATATATATATGTGTGTGTGTGTGTGTGCTCTTATTTAGAAAGTCGTTGATGTTAACAGTATTTATATATATATATATATATACACACACACATACATATACGTACGCACCTATTTAGAAAGTCGTTGATGTTAACTGTGTGTGTGTGTATATTATATATATATATATATATATATATACTGGTAACATCAACGAGTTTCTAAATAAGTACATACGTATATATATATATATATACATTATATGATACATATTATACATATGTATATTATATATATATATATATATATATAAACAAAATAGTTAATTGTATCGATTAGAAAGCACATTACTGATTTCTTTTTAGAAGAACTTCACTTCAAATTTTGCTGTCACTTTTGACGATATTTTTTCGATATTGTGGATTACCAAAGTGCCAGTAGTTATCCGAATACTGGGAGTGGTACCAAAAGAGTTAAGAAAAAATTCTGGAGTAAAAAAAAAAAAAACATTAGAAGAATAACTGAAAGCGCCCAGTCAGTAGAATTGGTATAAACAGTATTACTATTCTGTGAAGAATTATGGATTATTAAAAACATACTGAGTCTCCGATGTTATTCACCGGATACTAATGATATGTAAACTTAATAAATAAAATAAGCAAACTAAAGGTTCAGGTACCTCAACAGATTCGCGATACCTGGAGTTTATAATGAATTTTTCAGAAATGAAAAATCTTTCAAGTTTTTATTTTTGTTTGATGCTAATAGATTAGATTTAATCTTTCCAATAAGCAAAATATTAACAACGAAAACTTAGACATAAAATACACTCTCATAATCATCAGAGAATATATGTATATCTTTGAAAGAATATGGCAAATGAAATAATTAAGGAAAGAGAAATTTTATTAAATAAAAAGAAAGTGGTTTCTTAAATTGTTGTACCTAGAAAAACTTTAGCACTGGGTAGGAACAGGAAAGATAGAGAGACAAGGACATTAACGAGAACCCTGGTAAGCCCTTTTTAGGAGAGATTTCTCAAAATTGTATAGTGTGTGAAATTGCTCATCTACCCAGGAGGGCATTAACAATTTAAAGAAATTATAAACACTGTACTTTATTAAGCAGTACTTAGTATCAGAATTTGTGAAAACCGAATGTATATATATTTACGAAGTTGACTTACCCCAGGACTCAGGTAATGACCCGGTAAAGGACTGAACTAAACAGAAAGCAAAAGACGAAAATGTAATAATAATAATAATAATAATAATGATAAAAATAATAATAGTCATAATAATAAATATAATATTGATAATAATAATATTAATAATCATAATAAAAATAATAACCATAATAAAAGATATGAACATTATCCTGAACCAGCCACAGAAAGCCATATTCTCTGAGAATTCTTATTTTTACATTCAGTCAGTAAATTAAGTGCCATACGTGATACGCGCTTGGGTGATCATGTCTCGAAAGAGACATGACTGACTGGGCAGAAAATTGTCCCGCAGTAGGTTGTCATTGCTTTCTGCGGTAGACTGGTTGCCAACCAATGCTATAGAATCCAGTGTCCTGTTATTTAACCCATAGCTGGAGGGAAGAAATGGATTAGTACCTTTCCCAAGGGTATTTGCACGTAAGTGAAGGCAATGAATTCAGCTGGAATTCGAACTCTGCTCACCGATTTCTCCTTCCGATCCGATGTGGATATTGGCACGAAACGAGAAATTTTTGTATTAGCAGAGGTATAAAATTTAATAGGACAGGTATAAAATTTAATAGGACAGGTATAAAAATTTAAAACTATTAACAAATTGTATCCGTTATCAAAGATATGTCGGTGACGTCAGATTTTATTTTATTTTTTTCAAGAATATGACAGAATAAATAAGTACATAAATCATGACGTTGAAAAAGTGGAGCATTTTAAAACTTATACCTACAATGACTTGGGCTCTGGTTATGATCAAGAAAGACACTGACACACCCTGTTTAAAAGACATTGAGGAGGAAAAAAAAACTGCTTTTGATACGACTGCTAATTTACTGAAGAGAGTTTTATCAATTTAAGGAAATTATAAACACTGTGAAAGTTAAATAGTTGTTGGTTGTTTTGTTTTATGGCATATCAACCTCGGAGGGTCATTTATTGCCAACAAAATTTTATTTATTTATTGCTGGTAATACCTTTTTCTTTCAACAATTTATTGTTGTTTTTATATAAGTTTTGTGTCAAGTAATATATTTTTCTTTTCGACTATCAAGATTCATTGGGATTTGTTTTTAAGA
>JBBBDQ010029164.1:505000-507500 GCA_037127315.1 Ascarosepion bandense | reverse complement strand
ACCGAAAAAATCAGTCTGATTGTTCTGATAAAAAAAAAGAATTTCAAGGTGAGGACCCAAGACTCAATGCGGAGGCCTACATCAAATGCCTCGAGAAGGCAGTGTTGATATGGGTCAAGAGGGTGGCTTTTGGTAGACCCTATTTCTGGCAATAGGACTCTGCACCATGCCACACAAGAAGAAGAACCCAGTCATGGCTCTCAGAAAATGTCTGCGACCCTTACATCAAACTACCTGACTGCCCAGATTATTATGTGTAGAGCCTATTTGAGCAAGAGATCAACAAAAAGGAATTAACTAAAGACAAGGATTATGGCAGCATTCACCAACTCAAACAAGGAGACCGTCCAGAAGAGAAGCAGGTGATTCCGAAATCGTCTGAAAGCCGGGAATGACGCTAATGGCAGATTTATTAAATAAATCCACACTTCATTATTTCAAAATATTTTTACGTAATGTTGGTAAATGTATCTGTTAAAATTAAATGGCAGTGTTAATTTCATTTTTGTGTATTTTAAACGACAATTCATCCATCGCACCGTGTATATAGTGTTTTCTGCCGCATTGTTAAACTTGACTTTTCGAAGTATTGCCTCTTACAAGTGGCTGATAAAATGATTTCGCCTTGACACCTGGTCCGAAAATCAGTATTTAAATAATCAAAGAGAATTTCTGAAGGTAAAGTTAAAGAACCGAGACAAAAAATATACATCAGGTGCGTAGAACTTCAGGGTGGACGTGTGGAATAAAAGGTAAAGGACAGGGCTCGCGATTAGCCCCGTCTTAGATAGGCTAAGAAATTTTCAGCACACACACACACACACACATTATGTATATATATATATATATATATATATATATATATATATATATATACATATATATATCAATATATACATATATATAATATATACGTATCATATATATATATATATATATATATATATATATATATTATATCATATTATATACGTATATAAATATATATATGTTTATCAGAAATATATATGAACATAAATCAATATATTACATACATACATATATCAATATATATATATATATATACACACACATATATCAAAATATATATATATATATATATATATGTATGTATATATATATATATATATGTATGTATATATATATATATATATATATATATACACACATATATAAATATATATATATATAATAAATATATATATGTGTGTGTATTGATTATTAAACACAACTCACTTATTTTTTCATTCATTAATCATGAAGAAAAATTCTTAATGGATTTGTATTAAATCAAAATTCCTTTAGCAAATTCCCGATCACAGACACAAATATATATAGGATTTGTCGTTCTTTAAGAGAAATTTTAATTTTTGGTGGGTAGATGTTTGTGTCCACTGTGACTATTCTACTTTCTTTTATTGGATAGTGTTAACAAACAAATAGTATATATATATATATATATATATATATATATATATATATATATATATATATGTGTGTGTGTGTGTGTGTATGTGTGTTTAAAATTATAACAAAAGTATGTTATGATATCACTATGAAAGTGGCTATTTTATTTCAATACTTTTTGTGTCTTATAAGTAAAATCACTTGATAAGACCCAAAAATTTAGAAACAAAACAGCCACTTTTGTAGTGATATTATGACATACATATGTTATAAATTTTAAATAAATATTATTCGGTCTACTTTGTATTGAGCACTTTTTAAGAATAGTGTTTTTTGGATAAGGAATTTTATTCTATCTATATCTACTCTATACTTGGATATTATATATATATATATATATATATATATATATATATATATATATATATAAGGAAGTGAAAGAACGGATAGATTAAAAAACATATTGTTGAAGACTAATTATATTCTGAAACAATTTTTTGTGTAGTGGTATAATGATTTTATAAACCATTGTAATAATAATAATATATATATATATATATATATATATATATAACATTTTGTTATTACAATGATTTATAAAAACATTATATCACTACACACAAAAAATTGTTTCAGAACATTATTATTCTTCAACAATAGGTTTTTAATCTATCTGTTAATTTCCTTATATATATATATATATATATATATATATATATATATATATATATATCGAACCGAACCCTTTAATCCTAGCACCTGAAGAAGGCTGAAGCGTACAACGACCGAAACGTCGTACAAATGGCAAAGAATGAGACAATAGTCCGAATAATGTAAATACTACCTCATCTCAGAAGTATAAACATATATATATATATATATATATATCCAGTTAATCATTCTTGAACTATAAAAATGTCTTTACTGAGGAATATTTTTAATTGTTCAAAACTACAACAGTGGAGAAAATGCGTTTCTACAGTATGGTTCCTGACAATGCTCAGAGAAACAGTTACAGTTCCGACAAATTCTAACACGACCGCTATCCAGAGAATAGCTGTTTAGAGAATTCACGCGGACCCGAGAATATTTG
>JBBBDQ010029164.1:485000-497500 GCA_037127315.1 Ascarosepion bandense | reverse complement strand
CTGGACATTAAGTTTGTACACAATTGTTATATATATATATATAATTTTGGTAAAAACAGCTGACAAAGAATTGTGATTAACGTTTGTATTAAATTTTTCTTGTATTCGTACAAGTGCTTTTATTTTCTGGACATTACGTTTGTACACAATTGTTATATATATATATATATATATATATATATATGTATATATATATATATATATATATATATATATATATATATAATTTTAATTTTAATAATTAATTAAATTAATTGTAATTATATTTTAATAATATATATATATATATATATATATATATATTATTAAAATATAATTACTTTAGCAATTTCATTTCATGTCACAGAATTTCTTATGTTTTGGAATCATATTGTTACTATGACTCTCTATCCAAGCGAAGATAGACACTTAATAAAAAAATACGATTCATGGGGAAATCTGTGTCACGAAAATGTTACATTATTTATATTACGATAAAATTTACCCCCACTATAGTATTGAACACTGTAAAATTATTAATATATATATATATATATATATATATATATATAGCACACACGTATGTGTATATATCCTTATAGAAAGTTTGTTTGGTTTGGTTTTGCCCATTGATTAATTTATATTTAAATACGAAATATTACATGACCGAAATGCAATTAGTTCTTACTGCATCTAAGAGAATCAATATTTTGAAAAACAAATAAAAAAATTAAAAAAAAAGAATCAAAACAAAAAAAAAAATGACATTGAAATAAAAATTTCAGACATGTGAGGTGTTCAAATTGAAAAAAAAAAAGAAAAAAAAGTGCATTGAAATATGAAGATTTGTTATGCCTGAAGCTATAAATCTTCTTTCCGTAAGCATACAAAATAGAATATTATTTCAGATTGGTATTTCCCTAGACACGAATATCTTTTTTGTCAAAAATAAAAAACAGAAATAAATAATCAAAGAAATAAAAATATATCAATAAATATAAATTCACTTGAAATAGAAAATAAAACAAATTTGAAAATTCTAAACAATGAACAAGTGCTCAGGAGAAAATTTAAATTCCATTTTTACCAATACAACGACTCTCTCTCTCTCTCTCTCTCTCTCCCCCCCTCTCTCTCTCTATATATATATATATATATATATATATACATACACATGTATAGGGTACATGTGGATGGAATCATATTCCGTATCCAGAAAGCACTACTCTTAAAAAAGTGCTCAATACAAAGTAGAGCTAATAATAATATTATATAATATTTATTCAGAAATTAAAACGTAAATATGTTATATCACTACAAAAGTAGCTAATTTGTTTCGACACTTCTTGATAAGACACAATAAGAAACCAAATAACTACATTTGTATTGACATTATAACATATTCATGTTATAATTTCTGAATATATGTGTATATATATATATATTGCATAATTATATATTTTCTATGTAAGGTAAGTGTGGATACATTCGCACAATATATATATATATATATATATATATATATATATATATATATGCAAGACGTAAAGATATATAATTGATACAATAATCTGTGTGTATGTGTGTGTGTAGTACGTGTGTGTGTCTATGTATGTATAAATACATATAAAAGGTGAATTAAAATAACACCCCATTTTAAAATATTTATTCTTATTAACTATAAGTTTGAAAGAAATGGATATAAAAAGAAAGCTTTTAGCATGAGGTTTTATTTAAACTTCGATATGGGCACCAGATTTAGCTATCAGCTTCTCTGGGTTCCTAGGAACTTCACCAGGAATTCTTGTGGTATAGAAGACCTAACTTATTGTATTTGCCTTTCAAGTTCTTCTAAATTCTTGGTTTAGTAGAATTGCTCTTTTAACCAACACCAAACAAAAAAATCACTAAGTCAGCTGGCTGGCCACTAATATATCAAATAAAGAATTACAATATATATATATATATATAAACAGGCCATAATTATTAGGCCACCACAGTTTTTTAAAAGAAATTATTATTTCATACTAATTTTAGTATTTATTGCCAAGTGGATAATTCTACATGAAAATAAAATGGTTCTTTTGTTATTATTACTTTGCAAAATTTTACAAGGTAAGGAAACAAAGATGAACTCGTCCGAATCACCCTTAATTTTCTTCATTGTTTCATTGATGAAACTGCAATATAGGTAATTAAAAAATATTTATAAATTCATTTGAGGCACATGTTATTGTGCAGTATTGACAAAAGAAGCCTTCTATTTTCTTTTACAACCATTCACTTAGCAATAAATACTAAAAAATAGTATAAAATACGTCATTTTTTTAAAACACTGGAGTGGTCTAATAATTATGGCCGGTAGTATATATATATATATATATATATATATATATATATATATATACTGTGTCTGTGTAGTTATATGCATACGTGCTTACGTACGTGAGTGGATTTTAAATTTCGCATTAGCTAAATTTTGATCTGAAATTTTCATTCTGAATTTGCTTATTACGGCTTATCTACCTGCTGCAGGTTATTTAAAACAAGAAAATACTATTAGATTGTACAATACTTTTAGGAGATATTGATATACACATCTTACTATTTAACCCATGGTTGTCGGGGGGAAGTGATGGATTCACACCTTTCCCGAACGTATTTGCGAGTAAGTGAATATAATGAACACGACTGGGATTGAAACAATGAACTCTGATTTTCAATTCCGAACGGTTGTCCATTACACCGTCCACACGTCCAAGCGCACAGCACCTGCTCAGCACCTTCGATGGGTTAAACGTTGGTAAAATTTGTGGCTTTTCGAATTCAAGGAGAGACTACGCGTTCATTCGAAGTTCAAATAGATTAATTCTAAATACCAGAAATTATATTCACGTTTGTCATAAAAGTCGAATGCTCGTGAATCCTGATTGACCAATGAAAATCAAAAATCTAAGAATATTAGAATTTCTTCCTTTTTTTTTTCCTTCATCGTATCTCATTCTCTGATGAAGCTTCAATGAAAATGAAAATTGTTAGGTTGATAGATGTTTCCTATTTGTTATTGTATCATTCTGTCGAATTCCGATCCATATTTGATTTGCATTTGATTCCTATCTAGCTAAGAAAATATTTATCTTCGTAAATTCATATCTGTCTATTTCAGTCTGTACTCTATCTATCTATCTATCTATCTATATATATATATATATATATATATATATATATATATATATATATATCTAATCATGTATTCTCATATCTATCTATAATAAAATTATAGAGATCTAATAAAAGTGAGACAAACATGTTAGAATGATCAATGTTTCCTATTTGTTATCGTAAGAGTGTGTCGTATTTTGATCAGCATTTGATCCCTACCTACCTTTCTCTGTCAATTCATATCTATGTCAGTTTGTACATATCAATTTATCTATCTATCATTCTAACTATCCATCGACCCATCCATCTCAGTCTGTTCATATCTATCTATATATCTATCTATCAGCCTGTTCATATCGATGCATCTCAGTCTTTTCTATCTATCTATCTATCTATCTCAGTCTGTTCATATCTATGTATCCATTTCAATCTGTTCATATCTATCTATGTATCCATCTCAGTCTTTTCATATCTATCTATATATCTATATCGTTCTGTTCATATCTATTTATTTATCTATCTATCTATCTATCTATCATTCTAACTATCGCTCTAACCATACATCTCAGTCTGTTCATATGTATGTATGTATGTATGTATGTATGTATGTATGTATGTATCTATCTATCTATCTATCTATCTACCAGCCTGTTCATATCTATCTATGTATCCATCTCAGTCTGTTCATATATATGTATCTATACATCTCAGTCTGTTCATATATATGTATCTATCTATCTATCTATCACAGTCTGTTCATATCTATCTATCTATCTATCTATCACAGTCTGTTCATATCTATCTATTTATTTATCTATCTATCTATCTATCTATCACAGTCTGTTCATATCTATCTATCAATGTCTGTTCATATCTATATCTATCTATCTATCACAGTCTGTTCATATCTATCTATCAATCTCACTCTGTTGATATCTATCTTTCTATCAATCTCAGTCTGTTCATATCTATCTATCTATCCTTCTCAGTCTGTTCCTATCTATCTATCTATCCTTCTCAGTCTGTTCCTATCTATCTATCTATCTATCTATCTATCTATCTATCTATAATCTATCTATCTATCCTTCTCAGTCTGTTCCTATCTATCTATCTATCTATCTATCCTTCTCAGTCTGTTCCTATCTATCTATCTATCCTTCTCAGTCTGTTCCTATCTATCTATCTATCCTTCTCAGTCTGTTCCTATCTATCTATCTATCCTTCTCAGTCTGTTCCTATCTATCTATCTATCTATCTATCTATCTATCTACTAATCTATCTATCTATCCTTCTCAGTCTGTTCCTATCTATCTATCTATCCTTCTCAGTCTGTTCCTATCTATCTATCTATCTATCCTTCTCAGTCTGTTCCTATCTATCTATCTATCTATCTATCCTTCTCAGTCTGTTCCTATCTATCTATCTATCTATCCTTCTCAGTCTGTTCCTATCTATCTATCTATCTATCCTTCTCAGTCTGTTCCTATCTATCTATCTATCTATCTATCTATCTATCTATCTATCCTTCTCAGTCTGTTCCTATCTATCTATCTATCCTTCTCAGTCTGTTCCTATCTATCTATCTATCTATCCTTCTCAGTCTGTTCCTATCTATCTATCTATCTATCTATCTATCTATCTATCCTTCTCAGTCTGTTCCTATCTATCTATCTATCTATCCTTCTCAGTCTGTTCCTATCTATCTATCTATCTATCCTTCTCAGTCTGTTCCTATCTATCTATCTATCTATCCTTCTCAGTCTGTTCCTATCTATCTATCTATCTATCCTTCTCAGTCTGTTCCTATCTATCTATCTATCTATCTATCTATCTATCTATCTATCTATCCTTCTCAGTCTGTTCCTATCTATCTATCTATCTATCTATCCCAGTCTGTCATATGTACCCTAAAATTAAAGAAGCTTTAATAAAATTCAAACTTTTTAGATTGATAAACGTTTGGTATTTGTTCTATATCGTATGATTCTGTCAAATTCAGATCCATATATATATATATATATATATATATATATATATATATATATATATATATAACAGAGAAGAGAACAAAATTTTTATTGTAAAGTTTCGTTTAGTTTCAAAAGAGCCAAAATTCTTTTTGCAGCAGTAAATAAATAAATAGATAACATTAACAAAAATGGACACTGGAAAAGTTCCAGAGTTTAAAAGAATTGGAAATCCGATATGAAGCTATAACCATTGTTTGGAAATGCAGTTTTTAAAGTTTCCCAAGACTCGCATCACTTTGGGATTCCGAATTATTTCTCGCTCTTATCCAATCTTGAAACTAAGAATTAAATAAAGCTTAAATTAAATTTTAAAACTTCATAATTGGCAAATTTTATTATTAAAAAGTGTAAATAAAATATTTAAATTTCTCAAAAGTCCAAAATTTAATGTTTTCGTGAAAAAATTGCTAAAATAAAAAAAAATTTTTTTCACTGGATTTCTTACTCAATGCAGCGACTGCAACATTTACGAAAATTTGACATATCGAAAATAATTCCGTCCATTCAAACAGATTTTGCAAATCTAATCTGAAGAATACAGAAATCGTTCGAAGCAAATATGTATGGGTAGGAAAGGCGGCCTATTGAGAATTGTGCAAATGATAGATTTATTTATGCCTTCTAACCAAAGCCGCCCGAATGAATTTTAAAAAATGCAGAATTCGACTGGGCTTCGAAATTTACGAAAAGCACCCAATCCAGGCCAGTAAGTCAGTATAGCCTCTTAAAAAAAGAAAATAATATTTGTAAAATTTCTATTCCAGAACACTGAAAGAAATGGAGAAGCTAGAAATATAGCCATCATTTCTAAAAACTCATGCTTTTATTTTTAAACCGGTTTTTTATGACTTCAAACTTCTAGTAGATACCCGTAATTGAAATAGACACCCCGTTTTTTCAACAGCGATATTATTTCTATTATCCTACGCACTCGAGAAAACATAAAATAATTTTTTTATTAAGTTTTCTCGAGTGCGTAGGCCGCTAGACGTAAGTCGTAAGAATATTAAAAACTGCTTAAAAAGTTAATAAAATGGGGTGTCTATTTCAATCACGAGTATCTACTAAAAATAACGTTTGAACCATCATCATTGGAAGTCGTCTCAAAGAACTGAAAAATGATTAAAATAAAAAAAAAAAGAAAATTCGACTTCTTCTTCTTCTTCTATGTGCCCTGTCCCTTCAGGACGTAGGCGATCATGGTTCTCCACGTCTCTCTATCCTTTGTGGCTCTTAGTATGTTTGCTCCTGTTACTCCTGGCAACCCCCGTTCCGTCATCCACCTGATCAGGCCCTGCAAATATGTTATCCGCTGCCTTCCTCTGTCTCTCCTTCCTTCTATCTGACCAGTCAGTATCAGGTTCTCCAGGCTCTCCTTCCTCATTGCGTGTCCTAGGAACTTCACTTGTCTTTTCCTGATGCTCAGTATCAATTTCCTTTTTGTTGCCATTCTTTCCAACACCTCATCGTTTCTTGCATGCTCGGTCCACGATATCCGCAGCATCTTTCTGTAGAACCACATTTCCGCTGCTTCTAGTTTTGTCCTCATTTTCGATGATATTTTCCCACATTCACTGCCGTATTGAAGAACTGACATCACGTAGCAGTCTAGCACTCTTTTCTTTGTTTCTAGTGAGATTTTCCTGTGTGTTAGTATTTTGCTCATCTTCTGGAACGCGTCCTTTGCCATGCCAATTTGCCTACGGATCTCTGTGTCGCGTTTTCCGTCTTCCGTCTTCTAGGTATTTAAATTTTTGTACTTGCTTGATTCTGGTATCTCCCACTTAAAATTCGACTAACAAATGAAAATAAACAAGCACTCGAATATTTTGGAGTGTGCCCTATTATAAAATAATCAACAGCAACTTTGTCTTGTGTAAAAAATAAATAAATAAACATAGCAAAAGTAGTAATAATAATAAAACTTATTGCAGATAAAAGAAAATATGTCACTTTGAGCAAGAACAAGAAAGGAAAAAAATATTTAGTTTATAACGTTGTAATATGAAAATATATGTAGAAGCTTGTATTGAAAAGAAAAATTAATGGCCCAAATCAGAAGCCCTTAAAAATGATGTTTTGTAAAATTTTGGTAAGTAGGTCGAGCTGCTAACTTTTCAGTACTATTTATCAAAAAATAAAAATAAAAATAAAAAATGAAAAATAAACACGTATACATAAAAAAAAACAAAAAAACAGTATAGTGCACAACGATAAACAAAAATTTAAATGAGTCATCTAGAATCAAAGAAAGGTCAGTGGGTAGGTGTTGCCTAAAATTCCAGTTGGAAAATGTACGGTGGGGACAAACCCAAGTGGCAGTTGCCCTTAACACACACACACACACACACACACACACACACACACACACACACACACACACACACGACATTGCCTGATGATGAGAAAACGCTTTAAATCTCTAAACAGGGACATTTCTGTTTTGCAATGTAAATTAAATTAATTATAAATAAAAAAACAAATTTAATTTATATATATATATAATGTGCATACTTTAAAAATTAAAAATGCTTACATATTAAGATGTTTTTTTTTTCAAGTGTGTCCTCGGATTATGCGAACATTGTTCGAAAAAAAAATATTCAAATTGTAAATTGCTTGAATGAAAGTTAATCGAAAGGACAATTATCCGAAATTCAAAATTTTTTATAGCAATAAAAATGAAAATTAAAAGAGAAAATACACAAATGATAAATATTCAAAATACAAATTAACTTTCGTTAATTCTCATAACGTTAAGTTATATGATAGTGCAGGTAAATATGATAGTGCAGGTAAATAGTCAATTACTGAAAAATACTCGTTAAAGGTTGCCACTAATTTTTTTAGTCTAACCATTTAAGTCATGGTATTCCAGTTGAATTCCTTGCGTTCACTTACGCACAAATACTCTTGGGAAATGTATTAATCTGTCTCTTCCCTCCAGTTATGGGTTAAATAACAGGACAGATTCGTTTCTATTGCCTTAGCTGACAACCAATCTACCGCAGAAAGTAATGCCAACCTACTGCGGGAAAATTTTCTGCCCAGTCAGTCATGTCTCTTTCGAGACATGATCGTCCAAGCGTATATCACGTATGACACTTAACTGACTTATTTCTTGACGTTCTCTATATTTTGACAACCTGCTTTTACTTTTGCAAAATTAATTTCTTGTAACTCCTGTTTTTCTTTTTTTTTAAGAGCGTCTGAGAATTTCCATATTGTGGGATGATGGGTTGACACTTGCTACAAAAAATATCTCTTTGCTTTTCTTCAAGGGCGCTATTAGGCAAATCAGCATTGACTCTCTCAAAGCAAGACCACATACGTATTTCATTTAGTATAACTGTGCTTTCCATAAATTTCCATTCCAACTATTTACAAGTCGGATAATTGTTTTCGAACATTAATTTTTTTTTTTTTTGGTGCCCTCGTTCGCTTTATTTCAAAGAATGGTCGACGAAAAAAATTGTTTGAGAGTGAATTATTAGATTCTTAGACTGAACGTATGCAAAATCCTAACTACATAAATTACTTTTTTTTAAGTTTACACACACACACACATATATATATATATATATATATATATATATATATATAGAGAGAGAGAGAGAGAGATAAGAAAGTAGAAGAACACATAGATTAAAAACGCACTGTTCAAGCATTTACTTTTATAAAGAGTTAATTTTTTAATATTTTTTTATTACAATGGTTTATGAAAGCCTTATATCATTACACGAAAATTTTCATATTTCTGAACAATACTCTTCTTCAAGTGATATTTAATTGTGATTTTTTTTCACAATTTATTTTAAAATATCACCTGAAGAACAGTATTGTCCTGAAACACGAAAATTTTTTGTGTAGTGATATTAATGCTTTTAAAAAAGTCTTGTAATAAAAAAATTACAACACACACGATATATATATATATATATATATATATATATATATATATAGTGTGTGTGTGTGTGTGTGTGTTGTTAATTTTTTATTACGAAAAAAATTTCTTATATATATATATATATATATATATATATATATATATATAGTGTGTGTGTGTGTGTTTGTTGCAATTTTTTATTACGAAAAAATTTCTTATATATATATATATATATATATATATATAAGAAATTTTTTTTAGTTGAGACAGAAAGAACGAAAGTAGAGAAAAAAAAATTCAGAACAAATAAACACACATTCCTCTCGTTGATAACATACCCAAAATTTTGTGAAGGCACCTGATTGTAATTTTCTAAACATTGTTTAATTCGGGTACAAGGCGAGAAGTACAGAGCACCCAGTGTGGATAGAACTCACGAATAAATACCAATGACCATTAAAATGACAAGACGCATTTAGACAACAATGATGGTAATAATAATTATAAATAATAATAACAACAAATAATAATAAAAATGTTACTAATACTACTACTACTACCAGTAATAACAATACTAATAATGAAAATAATAAAAAAATCTATTGACTGAATATGCAAAGAAAGGAGAAAATATAAAGACTAATACGTAGATATACGTTTCAAACTTCTAGCTTTTCAAATAATTCAAGGCTAACAGGAAAGGAATCCTATCATACAAACCCCACATCGGTTCTCGAAAATGACAGAGATGGTCGAAATGTCAGTCAGTTAAGTGCCATGCGCGATACACGCTTTGGGCGATCATGTCTCGAAAGAGACATGACTGACTGGGCAGAAGATTATCCCGCAGTAGGTTGCCATTGCTTTCTGCGGTAGACTGGTTGCCGACCAAGGCTATAGAACCCAGTCTGTCCTATTATTTAACCCATAACTGGAGGGAAGAGACGGATTAATACCTTTCCCAAGGGTATTTGTGCGTAAGTGAATGCAAGGAATTCAACTGGAATTCGAACTCGGTTCCCCGATTTTTCGTTCCGAGCCGATATCCACTGCCCCACAACGCATCGAACCGTTTATCTACAATTTCGAGCCCAATACCTCATTCGAAAACTGGAATGCAATAGAAGTTGGACAGGCAAAACTTGTTGATTCTTTTTTAATCAAATTATATATATATATCTATATCTATATATATACATTTATTTATAAATGGAACTTTGTGTGTGTGTGTGTGTCTCCGTTACCTATAGACTCCGAAACGGCTGAACCGATTTTCTTGAAAATTTACACAGTTGTACTATAAGCGTCTGCGAGTGTTCTTAGCTAGGTTTTGTGTCGAGGTACCACCGATAAATATCGATAATCGAAAAAATCGGGTTATAGAAAGAGCGATCCGATTTTAATCAAATTTAATATACTCATAGACAAAGACATACAAAACGATATTCAGAAGTTTCAAGGTTGCAGTTCTTACAATAGTGCAGAAAATTGATAATATATATATGTATAAATTGATACAAGAAAATCAAAAATTGACTTACATCCATTCATTTTTCTTTTAGTCTACAGTTTCGCTTTAACTGGAAACAACTATTGCTTTTTAGTCTTTCGTACCAACATCCAAAGAGTCTGAGCTCCAGGACTATGGATTAGTTTTAAAGCTTTCATTACACCCGAGCAACGCCGGGGTATACTGCTAGTGTATATATATATATATATATATATATATATATATATATGCTGTGCGTTGTGGAGTATTGGATATCGGATAGCCGACTTCAACTTCCAGTTGAATTCGTTGCAATTCACTTACACGCAATTACTATTGGGAAATGTATTAATGTACCTCTTATCCCTCCAGCTATGGGTTAAATATCAGGACAGGTTGGGTTCTATAGCCTGGGTTGGCAACAAGTCTACGGCAAAAAGTATATAAGCATGCGGTGTACATAAAGAAGAATCCAAAGGAGTATCCTGTACATAAAATGATAGGATAACTCTCTAAGAGAGCCCTATATATATATATATATATATATATATATAGAGAGAGAGAGAGAGAGAGCAAATATATTAATTTAAAAAAATATATTTTATATATATATATATATATATATATATATATATATATATATTGGGTAAATTGAAAAGTAATTTTATGTTTGAGTGGTCAACCAGGAGATTAAACAGCCTGTGATTTTTTCTTTGGGGGTTGGTTAAAGGAACAATTCTACTATACCAAACCAAAACTTTGAAAGAACTTGAAAGGAGAATACAAGAAGGTATGTCTTCGATCCCACAAAGAATTCTTGGTGAAATCATTTGGTGCGATTCCTACGCGACTCGAGAAGTTGTTATCGAAATTTGGTGCCCATATCGAATTTTAAATAAAACCTCATGCTTTCCTGTCATACACATTTTTTTATAAACATTATAGTTAATAAATAAATTATAAGTATTTTAAAATACGGAGTTACTTTTAATTCAATTCTTCTGTGTGTGTGTGTGTGTGTGTGTCTGTGAGTGTGTGTGTGTGTGTGTGTGTGTGTGTGTGTGCGTGTGCGTATGTATCTATACCGACACATATTATATTACGCATATATTTTATTTCATAAAACTTACAAAATATTCCTTGTTTTTCATCTTTAACGAAACATGCATTAAAGAAGGATTGCTTCTCAAATACACAACAATATATATTTTTCATTTCTTAAAACGTGACCTTAATAGATACCCGTGCTTGAAATAGACGCGCCGTTTTTTGATTAGTTTAGCATTTTATTTTAAACAGTGTGCATATCAAACGGCCGGCCCCCACGAGAAACCTTAATAAATATGCTCGCCGAGAGGGTTCGAAATCTCGCCCCTTTTTGTCGGAGAAATCAACGCTCAATCCTGCATCCTTCAAACAGGTTACGAGAACGTCACAACCCAGCACAGTAAGGGTGCATGGATAAGTTTTTCAGGTGAATTTTGATCTGAAATTTTCACTGTATAATGATTAGGGTTCTGTGTTGAATTAAGTGCACTGACAAAAATATGATATAATGGTAAAACAATAATTATGTAA
Source organism: Ascarosepion bandense (assembly GCA_037127315.1). NCBI lineage: Eukaryota > Metazoa > Mollusca > Cephalopoda > Sepiida > Sepiidae > Ascarosepion > Ascarosepion bandense. The sequence continues at coordinate 485,376 of JBBBDQ010029164.1, read as the reverse complement.
AATATATATATATATATATATATATATATATATATATAGTATTTCGTGCAGATAATATATTATGCAAACACCAGATTTCGTTACCAAATTCAATGAAAGATTAAGTCTTAGCGTTACAGAGTGCAAACAAACGAAAAAAAAGTTAGTACTATAAATATGATCATGGTTCTGTGTCGAATTAAGTGCATTGACAAAAAAAAAAAAAAAAGAAAAAGAAAAAAAAAGGATATTATGGTAAAAAAGTAATTATTGTCTAAAATAAATGCTTTCCTCATCATTACGTTATATATATATATATATGCAAACACACCACCCTGTGCCATTTTTCTTTGAGGTTGGCTTTGAGCAAGTCCTTTAGCCAACCACTTCTTCCAAA
>JBBBDQ010029164.1:465000-475000 GCA_037127315.1 Ascarosepion bandense | reverse complement strand
TTTCTTGTTGATGTTTGTTTGCTTCATTATTCTCAAGTCGGAATCCAAGTGAGCACTTTGCCCATTCCCAGATAATGGATGGAGAGATGTACCTATTTAGAATTCGCTGATGTTAAATTATATATATATATATATATATATATATATATATATATCAATAAATATAATCAATAAATATATATATATATATATATATATATATATATATATATATATTAAAAAGCAATCGGAGTCTAACCGTACTGATGAGCTATGATACAACGAAACAGATCTGTCTGCGGATGACAATATATATATATATATATATATATATAAATAAACATACGGGAATTTTGAGAAGGAAGTTTAACTTAACACAAGTTGATTAAGATTTTTTTCCGTGACAGACTAGAGAACATACAAAAATATTAATTAAAAAAAATAAAAAAACAGTCTTTAAGAAAAATAAAAATAATAATTACACACACACACACACACATATATATACTTATATATATATATATATATTCATTTCAATTACAACTAGCAAGTGTGCTCTCTCTCTCTCTATATATATATACAAGATACGAATCACCACATTAATTTTATTAAGGTTCTATCCTTATCTTAATATCGAACACTTTATGACAAAAAAATTTGCTTGTCTAAAATGTTTTTCCAAGGAAAAAAAGCAATTTGGCACAGAATTATAATTTAACACACACACACACAGTAAACATTGAAATTAACAGACATTAAGCGATTTTGACTATATATATATATATAGGTTCACTTCATGATGGAATAAAATCATTAGCTGTGGCCGGCCATTATTCAGCAGGAATTATTTTTTGTATAATATGAAGTCAGTTAATAGGCATTGAGTTTGTTTTCTCTAGTGAGCCACTCTAGCTAGCAGACTCCATTAGCAGTTTCTATATATATATATATATATATATATATATATATATATATATATATATATATATATATGAGCGTTGTAACTTTTAATAATGTGCACAGATACAATACTTTGACACCATTCAGCAGTACCGGGAGCAAAGTTTTGATACGAGGTACATTGCACAGGTACTACAGTGATTGCAGAGAAAATAGCGATATTTATTTGAAACAAGAGTATGTTTGTTTTGGATTTATTTCCTAACTAATATAGGTTCTCTCAAAAGTAACAACAATAAAAATGAAGACCTATTTCGTATTAGACTGCTTTGTTACACAGTTTACATTGTTCGGTGTCTTTTCATTCAGTTAACAAGCAAGTCTAATTAAAAACAAACGAGAAACACATTTCCGAGAAATGGGATGATTTCGCTCCTATCATTATAATTAATATAATGATACTTAATTAAGCATGGACTTGACAGGATAAAGACAGTCAAATATATCTTTCTTGTACGTTTTCTCTGAATATTTCATGAGATTTCTTTAGATGAACAGTCGTCTTCGTTATCCCGACCTCGTGAATTTAAGCGCAGTATTTGATTGGTAATTAGGTCTCAGCATTTTACTGTTAAAACGTCAAGGTATAACCGTAAGTTCTATCCTAATAGTTCCTTCTCTCACTTCTTGCCACTCAAACTCGCTTCAGTTTCAGTCAACTTTTCAAGCCGAATTTCTATTCAACTACGACCTCCAAGAATTTAAATGTAACATCAGTTACCATTTTCTGAACCCTGATGTTTTATTGTCCTTTTTCCTGACTAAAGTTTTTTTCATTCTTTTTAACCTTTTGAGTCTTAGTGGGATTATTGCCTTGCTTGGCATGAAATGAAAAAAAAAAGTGATTATATATATATATATATATATATATATATATATATATATATATATCTTCAAAAATAACACTAAATATTTACAGGAGTCACACAAGCAATATATATATATATATATATATATATATATATATTGCTTGTGTGACTCCTGTAAATATTTAGTGTTAAGAGTCACAATATTTAGTGTTTAGAGTCACACAAGCAATATATATATATATATATATATATTGCTTGTGTGACTCCTGTAAATACTTAGTGTTATTTTTGGAGATACAATCTTCCACAATCTAACCTAAATATTGACTACACGACAGGACCTCAAAATCCACACTATCTTATATATATATATATATATATATATATATATATATATATTGTTTATGAATTCTCGTATCTTTCGGGAGATCGTATATCCAGTATCAATAATCAAAAGACAACATTAAGTCCGTATATTGAGAACCCAGGCATCACGCACTATTGGGTGTTAACTTGTCACTTATAAAATGATCACGCGTATTTACAGATTTAAATATGCACCCACAAATTTCATTTGTATCATACACAATGCTAATATATAAGATCTCCAAACGCCCCATCTCCATCTTACTATATATATATATATATATATATATATATGTGGATTTATTTTTAATCCGACATTTTAATTACTTTAAACGTTATTCTAGTGGACACTTCGTATTTCAAAGCTGAATTATGGTATGAAATTTTCCCTCAACACTATGATAATCAGATTAATAGACTAACGTCGGGCTAAAAAAAAAAAAAATCAGGTTTAAATATAAGCATTTGTTATATAAAATTAATTTTTTCAAGTATGTGTCCAAATATGTGACATATACACCACTCTCAGTCTCTCTTATATATATATATATATATATATATATATATATTTAGCAACCCATCTTTAATTAAAGACGGCGGACAGGCCACTGGGATTAAGTATTTTCTTCAATTTTTCTTTTGTTTGTATAAGTGATTTCATTTCTGAACATAAAGTGGACAAAAATTGTCATGTTGTTCTATATATCCATGTGTTTTCGGTTATTCTAATAGCCATTATCAAAGATTGTATCTTTATTTTTTTAACTGAATATGTAGGTTTTCCTGTATATCTGTAGGGATGGGAATGTTCTTTCTCATTTTCCAAACACAGTCAGCATATTCTGATCGTGTTCGGAGTTAATTATTATTAAGTGTTGGCTTTTTCATTATTATAAGAGCTTCCATTATTTTTAACGTTTTCACATGTGGATGGGGCTATTATACTTGTTTTTTCCGGATAGAGTTTGTTAGGTCTCTATGTGTTTTTAAATGAGTCCTCATTGAGCTATGGTCAGAGAGATATAAAGTGAATCTTCTTGATAGGCATATAGTGGTATGTCCGATATAATTATTCATGAATGTGGTTTTTATCAAGAATGAAGTTCCTTATAGGTCATGCGAATTCTTAAATGATATTGATCCTCAGTAATTTGGACTTTTACAGGTGGGTTGTCGTCGTTGACTATAAGGTTAATTGTGTTAAGTTTTTATATAGTAAATGAATTTTTTTTTTTATAATCGACTGGGGTTATGTATTTCTTCATAATGTTTTCAAGGAAAAATTAATCCTGCTAATATATATGTGTGTGTATGTGTGTGTGTGAATAATAGTGGGAAAATAAAATGACTAATCAGAAAGAAATAATTATGGCATAATTTAGATTTACAGAATGCAAATTTATTTGAAAAAAATTATCAAGACGAAAATATATTGAAAGTGCACTATTTTCTCCAAATTCTACGGTGTATTTACGTCCAGGATCATATAACACATCTTTCTTCATAAAACCGAATATTATATATGTATATATGAAAGTTTTAGAATTTACTAATTAGTAATTTACGTTTTACTAAACGCATTATGATAGCCTTCAACACTTAACCATATATATATATATATTTATTGGTGTAGATATATGTTGATAAAAAATAACAGCAGTTTTTTTTTTATTATTATTCTCACCAAAGTTTTCTTTCTTTCTTAGATTTGTGTACACGATTCTTAAATGTCTGACGTTAGAAGGTTTTACCAAAAATTAAAATGCAATAAAAAAAAAATCAACTCTCATAAACGTGCCAAACATTTACATATCAGAACGAGATTTTCTGTTTCCAATGATTAAAAAAAAGAATTTTAAAAAATGACAAGGGATAAAGGCCGTTGTTCCATGTCAAAAGAGAAAAAAATTATAGAAAGAGGAAATTAGTAGCAAGGGACTAAAAAGAAAGCATTAGTTTTTTTTTTCTCGAAAGACAATTGACTAATTTAAGAAAAAAAAAATTAATTTAAGAAAAAAATTTACCTTGAAACTTTAAAATAGAAACGATCTGAACTACGAAACATACAGAAGGGATTTCATATATATTTATATATTATCGTTTGTTTGAGTCAAGCGATTCCAGTTTTGATACAGCATTCTTTATGTAGAGTTAAAGATTTTAATATTAAATTCTAATAACTAAAAGAATTAGATAAACTACCCATAAAAAAGCTAGAAATGCTGAACTTCAGTTTTCTCACTCTTCTCTCTCTCTCATATATATATATATATATATATATAGGGTACGTATGGATGGAATAATATACCGTATCCAAAGAAACACTATTCTTAAAAAAGTGTTTAACACAAAGTAGAGTTAATAATATTTATTCAGAAATTATAACATGAATACGATATATCACTACAAAAGTAGCTATTATATCATATTCATGTTATAATTTCTGAATATATATATATATATATATATATATATATATATATAATCATTTAATTGCAAGCAAGGTATTACATGCACTGAGACACAAATTAAATCCTACTCTTGAAAATGACTAAAGTTGTTATTTCTTTTTAATCAAACTTGATTATATATATATATATATATATATATATATATATATATATATATATATATTATTTACTTTCATTGAATTTTTAAAAATTTTACTAACGTTTATTTACTTTTTCAAAATGTCGTAACACGTTTTCTGCTACAAGGCAATTTTTGATGTTCAAACTGTAAATTTGATCCTGATGATAAACGATGACGTTTGAAAGTACTCTGTTAACCCATGGACATATTTTACATAAATATAATTCGGAAATAAAAAGCTTCATTCGAAAATATGAGAAAATACAAAGAAAATCTACAAGACTAAGTTGTCTCTATCGTTTAACACAACGTGTTTAAAAGAAAAGATGTTGTCAAAATATACGTACATATATATATATATATATATGACACCACACTGTTTCTTGAAAATGACTGTAGAAGGACGAAAGTATTTGAGCAAAACAACAACAGAATATGTACTCCCCCCCTCACCAATTTATCCACAATCTCCATAACATAACTCAACACCTTATTCAAAAACTAGAATAATACAATTAATTATTTTTTTTTTTAGATTAAAGAGACAGACTTTGTCAGTTCGTTTAAATCAAACTCGGTGATCCTTAGGGAAAATGCCGCGGACTAAATCATACTACAATCCGGGACAGAAAAATCAATCACTTACACACCCGCACATACAATATACATGTCTGTATCAAACATTTCACCCCAGTTAATGCAACAAAGTCACTAAGACTCAAATTAACCTTGAAAATTGTCAAACTATTATCTGAAAGTGTCCGGAACACTAAACCCAATGAGCAAATTTTCTAAACTTAATCTTGAAAGATCACATGAAAAATTCAATGAAATTTAAAAAAATATTCCTAGTAATTCATAATTAACGAAACATGCATAAACGAAGGATTGCTGCTCAAATATACAACAATACATATATGTATGTATATATATATTTTCTTTTCTTTATTTCTTACAACGTGATATTTAATGGATACACGTTTTTGAAATAGACGCCCCGTATTTTTTTTTTCCATTTTATTCTGAACAGTGCGCCTTATCTATATTAATAATATATTATTTTATATAGTGCGTCTGTCGGTGCTCACGAAAAATCTTAATAATGTCAGGTTTATTAAATTCCACCGACAGGCTCTGAAAATTCACATCCTTTCAAATTCCGAATTAGTTTATATCGATATTGAAATGATTAATAAATTGTTTAAAGTTCTTTTTTTCTGTTGTATTCAAATACTTTCGACCATAGTGTCCATTGCTAAGAACAGGAGTCTGTCAGCATTATATATATATATATATATATGTATATATATATACATACACACGGATAACATCCTGCTCTTGACTATATATATATATATATATATATATATATATATATATATATATATATTCATTTAGATAGGTGTACGTTTGTGAGTTTTCACATATATATATATATATATATATATATATATATATATATATACACCCAAATGTCCTCTGCATCTTTATAATAATTATAAGCAAACTAATGTCTCGTTTATATTATGCATGTGCTTGCAAATGTGAAGTTAAAAATTTATGTGTATGTTCCTGATACATCTTCATTAGATTAAAAGATATAAATGTTACATATCATATTAAAAAATATAAAAAATTAGAAATCACATTCCCATATATATATATATATATATATATATATATATATATATGTATATAATCTACTAAAAAGTAGATTACAAAATACTACAAAGTATATTATCATCTACTACAAAGTGTACATTTTGTTTCGACATTGAAAGGACAATATCTCATCAGGTAGTATGATAATTTGTACATGTCCTAAACTATAATTCATATATATATATATATATATATATATGTATATATACTATAGTCATCCGCAGACAGATCTGTTTCGCTGTATTACAGCTCATCAGTACGTCTTCGACTTCGGTCGCTTCCTAACCCAGGATTGAAACCCGACCGAATTGGCGTCAGTCGGCGATTCTATATAATATCGCACAATGAGTTGCCGTGTTAATAAAATAGTGCTCGATGCCAGTTAGAAAGAGCTATATATATATATATATATATATATATATATATATATATATGTGTGTGTGTGTGTGTGTGTTATTAAATACACATTATTTTCTTATCAGCTTTTATGCACAATACAATCTTCAGGTGCTGAATTGGCAATGTCGGTTAAAGTTTAAATTTCGTAAAATATATCGTGCTATCGCAGTGTTGGGATAGTTCATTTTTATTCGGAGATTTAATAATATATATATAATTTGTAATTTCTCCTATCTCTCACATAACTATTTGCTATATATATATATATATATATATATATATATATATATATAGTATGAGGGAGAAGGGACGTTTGTAGATCATATATATATTGGCATTGTGAGTGATACATATGAAATAAGTGGGTATATATTTAACTGCGTAAATACGTGTATATATATATATATATATATATATATATATATATATATATATATATATTGCATGTGTGTATAACTTTCGATAAATCTTTCCCAAAAAATTAAAATAAAATAAAATAAAATAAAAAATACACTGATATTCGGTAGCAAATTTTTTGTATCCAGGCACAAGACACGTATACTACATCGAATACAGACAGAAGTGTAGATTCATGCAAAAACTATTAGAAGCATTTTTGACAATGACTATTTTCTTGTTCGTCTATCAATGGGTGTGTGTGCATAAAATATGACCAGAAAGTATTTCTTGTCCCACAAGATGACCCACACTTGAGACGTTGTGCCAGTCTAAGGTAATCTCTGAAATGCACGTGTTTCTTCTTTTTGTGAAATTAAGTGTGTGTAATGACGTAAATGAAACTGGTTGAGATATATGTGTATAAAAATCAAAAGGAAAAAAAAACAAAAAAACAGAGAAGTAATCTGTCTGGTTTACGGTAGCGTATTGCCCAAGGCAAAGATTTTTGAGGTAAGTTCCACACGCCGGCCTACTTTGAATTTATCTCAGGTAATTGTATGGATAATTATTAGAACACATTCTATTCAGACATACATTTTAGCCTAAGTACTCGGAAAGTTTACTTATAAATTACAAAGTGCCTATTAGAAAGTCAGGTTTTCTCTCATCACGTATATTTCAGGGCCGTTTTGTATTTTTTTTTTTTTTTGAGTGGGGTGTTTAGAATTTCGCCTAAAGTTATCAAAGGCAGCCAAAATGGTTAGCGGAAAGAATATTTAAATAACACCAGTACCACTAGATTGGCAGAAATAATCTTTGAAATAACAGAGAACCGTCTGTTTTTACAAAGAAAAGAAGTTCCATCTTTTTTTATTTTATTATTCATGTACAGGGAAAATATAGATTCATTAAGGAAAGAAAAAAAAATGCTTACTTTTTTTATGACCCTGTAAAAAGATAATACAATTGCTACTACGGACCTATATATATATATATATATATATATATATATATATATATATATATATAATTATTATTATTATTATTATTAGCTCTACTTTGTATTGAGCACTTTTTTAAAAATAGTGTTTCATTGGATGGGGAATATTATTCCACCCATACTTGTATATATATATATATATATATATATTAGGAGTACAAACAAATGGGTTAACAGTTTACTGTTTGTAGTAATTTACTTTTTAAAGAGTGCTTAATACTTAGTAGACAAATATTTATAGTAATAATATAGTGCTTATAATAAAAACAGTCTACTGTAACACAAGGAGTATCGTGTTTAGGTACTATATATATATATATATATATATATGTGTGTATAAACAGTGCATAATAATATCTATAAAGCTAAAATAGTCTCTCTGTCTCTAAATATAGATATATATATATATTGAGAGAGATATTTGCCTTTATTAGATTTTAAGTTACACAATGCAATATATATTCGAAATATTTACTTAATATTCTTTATTGAATTAGGTCCATTGAAAAAAATAGAAAAATAATGCTGAAAGTGAATATTTATGCTAATTGAGATTGATACACACACACATATATATATATATATATATATATATATATATATATATATATATTGTTTAATTACTTAGTTTTGGGTTATGAAATTAGACCAGTGCACATTTGTATAAAAAACAAGTGTTCAATACAATTGCAAACATTTGAATATTTTCTATTTGTAAGCAAGTTATTACGATTTGTTCTATGTAAACGAGTTATTAAGCGTAATAACTCGTTTACAAATTGAATATATATATATATATATATATATATATATATAGAGAGAGAGAGAGAGAGAGAGAGAGAGAGCTTAAGTACATGATCTACCTCCCGAGACTGATCTATCAGAAGAACGCGGCACTAAAATATGGGGTGTACGATTTGAGAAGATCCTCTATATTAGAAATAGATATATATGAATATATATGCAATAATTGAATAAAATAGAAAACCCTCCGGTAATGGGTTGCGGACCTTAAAAATTTATTCAGACTAATAGTGCTTGTTGTAACCATGATAGGTAGTACGCAAGTATGTGATCTATATCCCGAGTCTGATCAACCCGAACAACACATCACTAAAATATTTGATGTGCGATTAGAAAAATCCTCTACATTAAAAATAGACATGTACAGAATTAGACAAGAAAAAGAGGTAGACGTTTATTTAATATCCTAATACAAAGCAACCTGCACTCTTTTTTTTATGCCTAACTTTGAAATTGAAATAATTTCCTTCAGAAATAAAGGCTATTTTATCATTTTAACTAATGCCATCATTGTTTGTAAACAGTTTCATAATCATTCTGAAATGCAATCGATATGAAAGAATTTAAAAAATACGTCTGGTTTATATTAAAAATTCGGTGAAAACTTTGATTATGTTACTCCAGTCAGAATTGCGCATATCGATAATTTTTTTAAGGAACGTCACATAGTTTAGAGAAGAATCATGCCCGTAGATCACATACGCAAGAAGCATCATATATATATATATATATATATATATATATATATGACATATAGCGATTGTCAGTTCTTGACAGAAGAAGACCATTTCTACAGATACTTTCTTTTTTTCTTTTTTCTTTTTTCAGACCCACCGTCCATGAGAGTGCAGATGACGTTTTGAACCAGTCATACTTTTACAAATTTGGTGTCAGGTCGGTCTAGCTACAGATTATATATATATATATATATACACTGATGCGTGTGGGGTAAAAGAAATATAATCTGTATCATCTAGAGATATAGTGTGTCGTAGTATTTATAAAATAAATAACTTGTTCTATCATAACT
>JBBBDQ010029164.1:392500-460000 GCA_037127315.1 Ascarosepion bandense | reverse complement strand
CTTGGAGTTTCCTCCGATATCACCGGATTTGTGGACCACTTCCATGCAGTCGGAGACTGTTCGTTCGGACTTGCCCCACTGCTAGAGTTTAAAGATGTCGGATTTGTCGCTGTATCTTGAGATACGGAATGTTGATGATTTTCCACGGTGTTTTTCATATCCTTGATGGTTTGCAAAATATTTTCACAATGTTGGGTTAGGGTTAGGGTTAGGGGATTTGGAATATAAAATGTATGATGAGAAATGTGTTTTTTGTATGTTTAGATTTTAAGGTAAGTTTTTGTTAACTTTTTTTGGCTTCACGGATTGGTCTTAATATATATATATATATATTAATATTTACGTATAAAACTTATATTTATTGATGTGTTTAAATTTATTGTTTCTTTTTTTAAATAAAATAAACAATATTGCCATAGATTGTTTGTTAATAGACAAACAAAAGGGTTTACCGAATATTCTTTTGCCGAAATAATTGTCGGAGAATTTTCTTTTAAAAATACGTGACAGTATAAATAAAGTTGGTAAAATCCTTAAAAAAATATTTTTTAAAAGTGGTTTAAATATTATTTTTAAAATAAGCATAGATCTTGAACCAAAAATTGAAACTTTTCGCGTATAAGTATATATAAGTATATATTTTTGCGAACTAAATATTTAAAACTAATTTTAGAAAACTATAAAAATAAAATAATTCCATTTTAATTTGCAAAAATAACCGATTTAAAAAAAAAATGGAAACAATAGTTATATTTTTTTTTTAAGTGGATTAAATCGTTAATCCCAAAAAGATTTTCTTACAATTATCCGTTAATACTTATTCTTCAAGATTTAAAATGCTTTAAATCCACGTGTTGTGATATTTTAACTAATTCGTTTAGAATTGTATAATGCATCACAGGGAAACATTATGATAAATTAAAAATATTTGTATCTTTTAATATGTTGATATCAGTACTTAAATATGTTTTCTTAAATTGGGAAAGATGTGAAACGCTTTGAGATATATTTCTGTTGAAAGTGAAACTAATTCAGTGTTTGTATGCTTATGAGATATGTGAATTGTGTTTTTTTTTTTTTGTGTGTGTATATATATATATAAATATATATATTTATATATATAAAGGGGAACCTGTTAAGGTTAATATTTGGGGAGAATAATGGACGGGGGTCAAGAGATCTTTTGTTTTGTGATGATATTTTCTTTATATATATATATATATATATATATATATATATAAATGTGTGTGTGTGTGTGTATATATATATATATTTTTTTCTTATTTGTTTTTCCAAGATATCCTTTTGGTGAAGTATTTGCTTTTCTGTTGCTGTTGTTGTTTTTTCTTTTCTTTTCTCTTTTTAAACTTGAGGAAGTTAATTCAAAGGTTAAAAATCCATACGGCGATCAGAGAGGTATTTTTTAAAGTCTTTCTCCATCCCGACTCGGTGTACCAGTCCAGGAATCGTATATGAACCGGATGTCATAAAACAAGACACTTTAAATAATAATAATAATAATATATATATATATATACTTTTATATATATATATATATATACATACATATACACATATATGTCTATGTAGAGAGATATATTAGATATTTATGATATGAAAACATTTTTCCCTTATTTCTCTCTCTTTTTATGGGGTGTTTTTTAATTCGATAATCTTAAAGATATATATAGATACATAAATATATATTTAATATATATATATATGTGTACACACACATATATATATATATATTTAAATATATTTGATTCAAGGCGTCACCTCACCCCCAAAATAATCTCCTTATTTTTTTTCCTTCGTTTTTCTACTGTTTTTTTAAAAAAAGGGCTACTCTAGTCCTTGATAGTATTGTCGTGTGTTTCTTTCTGAGTTGATTCACACGCAAGATAAACCCTGACATTGTTTCCTTCATAGGAAGGTATTATCTTCGCCACAAGTAAGTAAATTTGATCTATATATATGCAAAGACGTATACATATTTGTTTCCCAGAAAGTACTTATAAATAAACGGAGAGATACAGAACAAAACAAAGACCAAATGGCTATGTGTTTCCCATGAAATGTTAAACTAGAAAACTTATATCATCAAAGTCTTGGGAAAATAAATAAATAACTTTAACGTTGAAAATAGATTTTTTAAGATCGATCACTTTTCAAAATAAAAAGAAATGCTTGACAAAAAATTTAAATTCAACAAAATAAACATAAGGAAAATAACTTATAATAAAAAGTTTATGTGTATATTTTGAAAGGGAATGATTTGATCAAGTTGACCAATAATTCGGTGTCTTATAAAGCGTCGTTACCTTGAAGATGAGGTATACACACACCCGGAAAGAAAAGAGAAAAATAGGGGAATTTCCGAGTAATTTTTTTTCCAGATCCTGTTAAATTGTGGTTTTAGTAACGATTTGAAATATATATATATATATATTTATATATATATTCGGGTTTGTTATTATTTCACAGCACCAAGAAAGCAATTAAAATAATTGATTGACAATTTTTAAGCATCACCTTCTTAAGATCGTAAAAGCGGCTAAAATCAAATGTCGGCAACGTTGGGTTCTTTTTTGTTTTTTTTGTTTTTTTACATGCCGAAGTCCTATTAAAATCTGGAATACATACACATATATGTATTTTTCCGCATACAAATATTTCGATGAATAAATTAAAAACAAATTGTATTTTCAAGAATAATCACAAACATATGTGTTGTACATATACGATGTTTTTTTTTTTTGTTTTTTTTTAAAGGGGCACTTGCTTTTTAAACTTAAGTTCGAAATTACTTTTAAGCAGAAATATTTCTTGTAGAATAAGTTTCCTGAAGAAAACGCTCACATAAGAATATTATGAAGGTGTCTATTTGCAAAAAACAGTGTCATGTGCGGGTATAGATATTCGCACTTTCATAAGTCTGTTGAAATATATGTATGTGTTTGGAATATGATAAATGTTGATATATATACATATGTGTAGAGGTTTGTGTTATATATATATATATAAATATATATATATATATATTCTTGTTGATGACAGCCGTGTTTGTTGTCGTTCGCTTGTGTTTAGATTGACTGAAAGCTGGTCTCCCCACGAAGGAGTTGAAAGTTGAGACCAAGGGAGAGACGGAAAAAAGCTGAAACAGCCAGTACTTGTCGTCGTCGTCTCAAAAGAGAATGCCAAGAAAAGGAGGAAAAAGAAAGATAGTCTGTGAACCTCGAAGACGAGTCGAATTCGCTCGCAATCAACCAATTTGGATTGACGTGAGAGGAAAAGGGGGTGGAGAAAGAAAGATTTAACATCGGAGAAAGAGAAATGAAAAAAAAAAAGCGAGAGAGGGAGGGGATTTGTAGAAATACGTAAATCTCTTTCTGTTTCTTATATGTGCGTGTGTGCGTTAGAGAGAGAGAGAAAGAGAGTGAGAGAGAAAGAAAGAAAGTCCATATCAATGTAAACGAAAGCCAATGACTGATGTATAAAACCAGCTACCAATAATGAGTGAGCTTGTAAGGACGGGGGAAGGGAATGAAGCCACCATATTGTAGAGGGAGATAAAGAGGGTGGGAGAGAGATAAAGAGGGTGGGAGGGAGAAGAAAGAAAGTATTAATACACTCCCCCTCTCTCTCTTATTTCGTTTTTCTCTTTCTATCTCTCTGTGCGTGTGAAAGCGGGGTTTTCTGTTTTTTTTTGGTGTACTACAAAACAAAACGTTCTTTAAATGCAACCATTTTTTCTTTTCTTTTTTTGAGGGGTGGGGTTGTTTTTTTGATCTAAAAAATTCAATATAAAGATAGATTTTTAAGCATATTATATATATATATATATATATATATATTACGTGTGTGTGTTTGCCGTGTGAGATGTGCGTACGTCTCAAAATTAAGATATTGGTTTCTTTTCAAGGCTAGATCTTTAAAACATAATTGTTTTTTTTTTCTCTTTCTCTCCTTTTCTTTTTCTTTTTTTTTTGTTTCTTTAAGCGTAAACTGACTGTTGGACTGGCTAGATAGACAGACAGACAGACAGACAGGCAGAGTAAAAAAAAAAAAGATAGATAGAAGGAAGGACAGACTGAAACACAAGCCGTTCTTAGTTGATATCTGCTCTTGAGAAAGCGAACGGCTTCTCTTCTCTTTCAAGTTCAGAACAGAACAGCGCAATCGAGGCTGTGCGTTCAACTCCTCCCCTTCCTCCCACTGCTCCTCCTCCGCGCACTATTAGCATTCCTCCTCCTTCCACTCCTCACTCCCTCCCTTCAAACTCAACCACTCTCACCGATCCTCCTTCTCCCCCTCTATCCAAATGTCTCAGCCATTCAGCTAGCTCCCCCTCCCTCTTAACTTTCTTTCGCTGCTTTTTCCTCCCTCCCTCTCTTTGTTGCCTTTATTCAAGGTGCTTTTTTTAAAAATATATTTCTTGCCTCTGTCTGTTTCTCAGCTACACTCCTCCCACTTCTACTTTTCTCTTCTTTCATTCCTTTTTTGTTTTATTCGTCCTTACTTCTTGTTCTGCATTCTTTCAATCCAATTTTTCTTTTACCTTTCCAAAAATATTTTTCAAATTCGTTTTTTTTTTCATTCTTTCATATTTTTTCTTCGTTTAAATCTATTTTCTTAAATTAGAACATTTTGTTCGGATTTTTTGCTTCGTTCTATTTTATTTCGTTAAATAAATTATAAATAAATTAATATATTCTTTTTCAGTTTGAATGTTTTTTTATCTTTTTTCTTTCTCTCATTCATTGACTATCATTTTTATTTTACTTTTTCTTTCTCTCATTCATTGACTATCCTTTTGATTTCATTCTTTTTTCTTTCTCTCATTCATTGATATCCTTTTGATTTCATCTTTTTTTCTTTCTCTCATTCATTGACTATCCTTTTGATTTCATTCTTTTTTCTTTCTCTCATTCATTGACTATTTTTTTGATTTCATTCTTTTTTCTTTCTCTCATTCATTGACTATCTTTTTGATTTCATTCTTTTTCTATCTCTCATTCACTGACTATCATTTTGATTTCATTCTTTTTCTTTCTCTCATTCATTGACCATCTTTTCGATTTCATTCTTTCTCTCATTCAGTGACCGTCTTTTTCTTTCTCTCATTCATTGACTATCTTTTTGATTTCATTCTTTTTCTTTCTTTCATTCATTGACTACCTTTTAGATTTCATTCTTTTTCTTTCTCTCATTCATTGACTATCTTTTTGATTTCATTCTTTTTCTTTCTTTCATTCATTGACTATCTTTTTGATTTCATTCTTTTTATTCATAATCTTTCTTTCTTTAGCTAACATTTAAACAAGTTATGAATAATTGTTTGCTCGACAAAACTTTGTAACGGCCGAAACGTCGTAAATATGGCAACAAAGATGAGGGCAACAATCCGAACAATGTAAAAAAGTGTAAATAAAACTTTTTATTATTTTTTTTACTTAAAATTAAAAAGGCGAAAAAATGCGTGTGTGTCGGCTACTCATTCGCGCTTCTCATTAAAACTGTCAATGGCTAGTTGATTTACCCCGACCCCCAACAATTCAGAGCTGGCCGAACCAGGCGATCAACATTGCTTCTTCGTTTTTTCTAAATTTAAAAATAAAAATAACGGAGTGAATTCCATAATACATCTAGACAGGCACCAGATTTTTTTTAATCCCAAGAAAATATAGACTTCACTTATTTTTAAAACCTTCGTACAAAGTTTATTTCACGAGGGATACATCCCTCTTTCTCACACAAACACGCCCAAGTAATAATGCTAAAAAAACTATCGTTCTACTTAAAATGTAAATTCTTACTTCAACAATGCTTAGTCATGAAAGTGGACCTTATAGATTCGAAGAACGAATATATGTACACAAAAAAAGAAACAAAAAAACACCATATATGTTGGTACAGCGATTTAATTGTGTACGGGTGTAGGTATGATTCATAAAACGTTATATGTATGACCATTAGTGAACACACGTATGTGATTGATTGTATTATGATGTCATAACGTTTGACAAATATATCGGGTTAATAATAAATCTATTAATTCCCGTATATATATATATGAAACAGTGTAGAAATGAAATGTTCAAACATGAAAGAATCGACATGGTGAAAAATTTAAAAAATGCTAAAAATACTCAGACATTAAATAATTTATATCTCAGAATATACCGGAAGCCAGGAAAATGATTCTAAACACACACACACACACATACACACACACACACACACACACACACACACACACAAAATGTAAATAACTTTCGTTAGTCTTTAACCAAATTTATATACAAAAAAAATCAAAGTGAAATAAATATGTTTTAGAAAAGTGTGTGTGTGTGTGTGTGTGTGTGTGTACACTCGGGGTTGCTGAAAAGTTCTCGTCCCCCTCCCCCCAAAATCTTACTTCCCTAAATCTGAGCAAACAACAATTTTTGTTTGTTTTTGTGGGTGTGAGACATGGAGTGAGTGATTCTTAGTGGGGCCGAAAACTTTTCAGCCCTCGTATAAAAAGACAAAATCGCTATTAATATTAGTCAACGCAGTGTGATATTTATTTTTTTAATACATCAAGAAAAAAAAATTTATTAAAAACACTAGTCAAAGACTTAACCACGTTTCGTTGCTGAACTGACGGCGAGTTGGGGGGGGGGGGCAATGTTTGTTTATTTTTTTTATTTTTATTTATTTCAAAAATATTTTCGACACCTCCCCCGCGTTTATTATGACCTCCCCGTTTATTTAATGTACTTTTTGTTCCTTCTCAAATAATTTTCCGACGCCACTTTTATTAAGACTAAAACCGGACCCTATTCCCCCGTTCGTTTTTATTGCATATTAAGCAAAATTCCACCCTCCACCATTTATTGAAAACTACTTTTTTTTTTTTGTATCAAGCACCTTAGGAATATATTTGGATGGAGAACTACTCGGTCGAAATAGCGTTGTAAAATGAATTGTAGTTGTAGTAGTAATAGTAGTTGTTGTGATTGATGTTCTTACTACTGGAAATAGTAGTATCAGTTGAAATAAAGCCAAAAAGATGAAGAAGCTCATTTTTATTTTTGTTTTATATAACAACAATAGGAATAATAATAATAAATAACCATCAAATAATAATAAAATAAAAATAATGATAAAAATAATAATAAAAATAATAAATGAAAAATAATAATTAAAAATAATAAGTAAAGTAATGATAAATAAAACTTAATAATAATAATAATAATAATAATAATAATAATAATAATAATAAGGATGTTAAAGGAGATAGAAAAAAAAATGAAATGGAGCCATAACAACACAACACGAACTGCCTTTAGGTATTCCCGCAGATTTGGTAGGTAGTGCGACCATAGCAGAAATGGAAATATGATGAAAAATGACAACATAATAATAATAATAATAATAATAATAATAATAAGCAAATAATAAAAAAATAAGTAAATAAATAATAATAAAAATGTCGAACGATGAGGACGACAGTGCAGAAGGGCCGAAGAACAGTTGTATTCTGAAGATGAGCTTTTGATCTCGAAATATTAATTAATAAATAGGTAATACCCAACAACTTCATTACCTGTCTTCATTTGACTAAATGCATTGTGACAGCCTTCAAGACCTAACCATACACATAAAATTATTTATTTAAAAAAAAAATATATAAAGAAAAATACAACAAACAAACTTTTAAATTAGATGGGTCAGAAAAAGAGACAGTATCGTGATGGACCTCGCCGAAGTTTAACAATATCGGAAAACAAGGTGATGAGGGACAATAAATCTAGCTTTGAAGAGCAGATTGATAAATTCTTGACCGATGAAGAGAAAAGAAACTGGTTCAAATCCAGAAAAGAAAAAACAACTTGCAATAATTCGTCATTTGTTTTTCTTTTCTACGGAGGAGGTGATGATGATGATGATGGCGTTTGTATTGCTACTAACATAACAATAGCATTATTAGTGGTACTACTATTACCGCTGTAGTAGTTGTTTTGTGTGCAAGCAAAGAATTTAAATTAAAAAAAAAACAAAACACATTCTCCAGTGTATTCCGTTTTAAACTAAAAGAAATACAAAAACCGGGAACTTTTGCACAACAATAACAGTAATTAATAATAATAATAATAATTATTATTATTATTAAAATACTACTAATTAAAAAAAATTGTATCTAGTGGTTGGCAGTCCGTGCAACGGTAAAAATAATTACTACTGTTGTTATTAAAATTATTATTATTATTGTTATTAAAATAATAATAATAATAATAATAATAATAATAATAACAATAACAACAGCGATACCTAAGGTTTTTAATTGGATTCTTTTACTATTTTTCTTTTTTAATGAAAAAGCATTCTTGGAGCTTTCATTTTAAGCTAAATAAATGTACAATTTCAAGTTAGCAAAATACTCAAAGTGTATTTCAAACAGAAATTATATTGATTGGAATCAATTTTTATTTTTTAGTTTTTTAAAAAGATCAAAACCTTAGAAAGGGCTGCAAAATTTAATAAAATAACATAGAAAATACTTTGGACTTTTCTCTTACTAATTAATAATAAACAGTTTGATGATAAAACTCTTTTTATCAAGTTTAGGGTCTTTTTTCTTTTTGTTTATCATGGTAACGAAAAAGTGAGGGCACCCTTAGTAGTAGTAGTAATATTGCTATTATTGCTATTATATTATCCAAATAATGATAATTATTATAGTGATTTGTTATTAAAGTAATATTCATTTAATAATAATAATAATAATAATAAATATTAAATAATAACAATAATAATAAATAAGAAGAAGAAAAAGACATAATACTGTGGATCCAAAAGTAGGTTTTGTATCAAATACCATAAAACAATATATAGACCATAATCTCAGGGTGTTCGGTACTTGCCTCAAATGAATTTAAAAATCGCCACTATAGAGTGAGGCAATATTTTACACTGTACAATGTGCAAAGTAAACACTTTGAAAAATCTGTAAACAAACAATGGTATGATCATCACCCAGCACCGGTTACAGAAATAGAAGATGTCACCATTCTATGGGATTTACACTATCTACATAGACAGGAAAATTGAAGCAAATAGGCTGGACATTATTGTCAAAAACCAAAAAGGAAAAAAAAAAAAAAAAAACAAACTTGCCGACTAATTGATATGGCTTGTCCAGCGGATTGTAACAAATAAAGAATTTGAAACAAATATCAAATTATAAAGACCTGGAAATTGAAATAGAAAAAAAATGTGAAAACTGAAAACAAGAATAGTACCAGTGATAGTAGGTGCACTTGGAATTTTAAAAATGAAGCAAAACAGCATATTCAAAGAATCTCTGGAAACCCCAGCTTAAGATATATACAAAAAAAAATATTGTCTTTTATGTACAGCCCACATACTAAAAAAAAAAAAACAACTTCGTCCCCGTAACGCTAGTGATGTTATGGAAGATAGAAAAACAAATGAAAATGAAGGTAGCCATAACAACACACCACAACAGACTTGGTAGTGTGACCATAGCAAAAATCGACCTATGGAAATGACAAAATAATACTAATAACATTATTATTATTATTATTATTAAGAAGGAGGATCATATATTTGGTGTAGTCTTTTCACTTTGTCGTGTTTCGGGATATTTTGGGAAAACAAAAAAATATATTTATCAGGCATTTTGATTTAAGATTATCTACGAAAGGGAAAAATGAAACAGCTGGTAAATTCCAAAATTGTGAATTTCAGAATTTTCGGCTGATACAATCATCCATCTTGAGAGACGGGCGTTATACAATCTTCTCAAACTATGATTAAAATATCGCTAATAATGACCGGCTTTCGCTTACCCAACCTACTTCGTAAATTCAGAGCTTAGTTGTTTATTTCCATGATATTATTACCAATCGATATTCGAACCCCAAATGCTACACTCCCTTATAAACGTTATTTTTAATGGGTACACGTGTTTGTGTTGCTGTCTCTGTCTTTTTTTTTTTAATTATTTTATTAAATAGTGAAATTGATAACAGCCGTAAGACTTCTCAAATCTACGCCGTTTTCTCTGTTTAAGAAAAGAAAAATGTGGATAGCAACTCAAATAAGTGTACCCACTAAAAATAGCGTGTGTGTGTGTATATATGTGTATATATATATATATATATATATATATATATATATATATATATATATATATATAAAATTGATTAATATTTGCAGTTTATTGTTTAAACGTTATTTACATTTGAGTAGAGTCGTCAGAGGCACGTCAGATATAATGACGGTTTCCCCTAGGGGACGCAGGTTCAAATCCCGCCGGAGGACGCATATTTTTGTTATAAACTGTTTAATAATGAAAACAGAAATTATATATGGTTCTTAAAAAGAAATGGTGTATTTCAGACTATTTTTAGTATTTTATTTCCAACTGCATAATTCTAAACGAAAATAGAATGTTTCTTTTGTTAATACTGCACAATAACATGTGCATGAAATGAACTGTTATGGTGTCCAGTTTTTGTGCTCTCTTCCCCATGTTAGTCTCCTCTTCTTATTGGCTGGCCGAAGCAAAGGCTTCCTGGCTGCCTTGAAAAATTTTGCAAAGTAATAATAGCAAAAGAACCATTTTATTTTCATTTAGAATTATCCACTTGGCACTAAATACTAAAAATAGAATGAAATACATCATTTTTTTTAAACTGGAGTGTCCTAATAATTATGGCCGGTAGTATATATATATATATATATATATATATATATATATATATATAAGTTATTACTGTTATAATAATAGCATGCTGCAAAAGCTCAGAACACCGCCATCAAGCAGTGGAAATGTAAAGAGCACTTTATAAAATGTAAATATTAAACTGTGGAATATATATCTGTTTGCTTAAATCACTAACCATTAACATATATATATATATATATATATATATATATATATATATATATATATATATATATATATCATATCAATAAATTCCGAAAATTACATTTCGTTGAATAGTTAAACTCTCGCTTCATCAGCAACGATCCAAAACAAAAATTTATTAATTCAAATATGTTACAAAAATTCACAATCCGGAAGGAGCCCCCAAAATATCCATACTCAGGAAGTTAAAAAAAAGTGGGAATTAAGAAAAAAAAAAATTATTCAAAATTTTTCGTTCAGACATAAAAAAAGGATGCAGAGACAAGGATTAATGACTCGATATTGGAATAAGACACACACACACACATATATATATATATATATATATATATATATATATATATATATATAACTGATTTCATTTTGACGATAGGTGAACTCTTCTATTTCATAGAAATAATAATTATTATTATAAAGATGATGGTGATGATGATGATAAATACATGAACATCATCACATTATTATTGATATGGCAATGAGATCAGATAAAAGTATGTCTGTTATGAAAAAATAAGTAAATTGAATAATAATGTGGATCTCTAAATTTACAGTAATACCGATAATAATTGAAACACTGGACTCGATCAAGACAAGTACATGAATAAAATACCTGATAGGTCATCTTTACAAGAAATTGATTGGGGAAAAGTTGTGTTGGATGGAACTGCTCATCTAACCAGGAGACTTATCAATTTAAAGACAACATAAACAGTAATTAGAATTCAAATATCTGAATCTGCGCAAACAAAATGGATATATTTACAACTTTGACTTATCCCCAGGTCTTACCCCCGGTAAGTAGGCGTACTATTTTTCTTCTTCTTCATGTGTCGTGTCCCTTCATGATTGCCGTTTACCCCTGTCCATTGTCACTCTTAACATTTTTACTCTTAGTATGTCACCCAAGCCCACTTTGCTGCCCATCCGCTGAAGCCCATTACATATATCACGCGCAGCTTTCCCCTGTCCCTATTTTCCTTCATCCGTCCTGTGAGTATCAGATTCTCCAAACTCTCCTTCCTCATTACGTGTCCCAGGAACCTCAGCTGTCTCTTCCTGATGTTAAGTATAAGTTTTCTTCTTGTTTGCATCCTCTCCAACACCTTATACCATTGACTGGGCACCTGAGCCCAGTCCACGGTATCCTCAGCAACCTTCTGTAGAACAAACTTTATTCTACCACGAGCCTCTCCTTCATCCTTGAAAAGATCGTCCAACATCCCCTTCCATACAGAAGGACAGGTACCACATAGTAGTCCAGTACTTTTAAAGACGACGTACCTGGGGAAATGACGGGATTATCGATGTGCATTGTGGTGCAGTGGATATCGGCTCGGAACGAGAAACCGGAGAGCAGAGTTCAAATTCTAGTTGAATTCGTTGCATTCACTTACGCGAAAAGTATTGCTCCATCACTTCTCCCTCTGGCTATGGGTTAAATGGCAGTAAAGATTGGGTTCTATAGCCTTGGCTGGCAACCAGTCTACCGCAGAAAGTAATGGGAGTCTACTGCGAGAAAATTTAGAGCCCTATCAGTCATGTCTATTTCGAGACATGATCATCCAAGCATGTATCACGTATGCCACTTATGACTGACTGACTCGAGCACGTGGATTTGGGCTACAGATAAAAATTGCCTGGTCCTCATCGGTTGCGCTAGTGATTACCGATCCACACCTCTTGTGTAATGGGGAGGAGCTGTCTCAGGTATCAGTTTACCGGAACCGCCTGACCTGTGCCAGGTAAGTATGAATTTGATATAAGTTATTTAGTTAAAACTAGCAGTATAGCCCGGCGTTGCTCGAGTGTAATGAAAGCTTTAAAACTAATCCATGGTCCTGGAGCTCAAACTCAGCCTAAAGAATATTCGAAATAATAAAATAATTGCGACAATTTACCAATCGCACCTTATATATATATATATATATATATATATATATATATATACTAGCAGTATAGTCCGGCGTTGCTCGGGTGTATTGAAAGCTTTAAAACTAATCCATGGTCCTGGAGCTCAGACTCTTTGGACGTTGGCACGAAAGACTAAAAACCAATAGTTGTTTCCAGTTAAAGCGAATCCGTAGACTGAAAGAAAAATGAATGGATGTAAGTCAAATTTTGATTTCCTGGTATCGATATCAAATTTTCTGCACTAATGTAAGAACTGTAACCTTGAAACTTCTGAATATCGTTTCTTATGACTTTGTTTATGAGTGTATCAAATTTGATTAAAATTGGACCACTCCTTCTATAACCCGATTTTTTCGATTATCGATATTTATCGGGGGTACCTCGACACAAAACCTAGCTAAGAACACTCGCAGATGCTTATAGTACAACTGTGTAAATTTTCCAGGAAATCGGTTCAGCCGTTTCGGAGTCTATAGGTAATGGATACACACACACACACACAGACAAAGTTCCATTTATAAATAAGTTTAGATAGATAGATTTAGATACGACAGAAATAACTCACAAAAATGTTATTTTAGTTTTTGTGGAAGCATTTTTTTCTCTGTCTAATATAAGAACTCACCGTTTTCACCGTTAGTTATTTATAGATTCTTCTTCTATGTGCCCTGTCCCTTCAGGACCTTGGCGATCATGGCTTTCCACGTTTCCCTATTCCTGGTGGCTCTGAGCACGCCTTCTCCTGTTACACCATGCAATCCTCGTTCCGTCATCCACCTGATTAGGTTCTTCAAATATGTTATCCGTGGCTTTCCCCTGTCTCCTTTCCCCTCTTTCTGGCCTGTTAGTATCAGATTCTCCAAGCCCTCCTTCCTCATTGCATGTCCCAGGTACTTCAGCTGTCTCTTCTTGATGCTCAGTATTAATTTCCTTTTTGTTTCCATCATTTCCAAGACCTCATCATTGCTTACATGCTTGATTCATGATATTCGCAGCATCCTTCTGTAGAACCACTTTTCAGTTGTTTCAATTTTTTCCTTCATCTTTGATGGAATTGTCCAGCATTCACTGCCATATTGAAGGACGGACAGCACGTAGCAATCCATTACTCTCTTCCTAGTTTCTAGCGAAATTGTCCTGTTTCTTAATACTTTACTCAACTCCTGGAATGCTTCCTTCGCCATGCCATTTCGCCTTCGGATCTCTGTGTCGCTCTTTCCGTCTTCTGTTATAACGTTTCCCAGATATTTAAATTTTTGTACCTGCTTGATTATGGTATTCCCGACCTTGGCATTTTGGGTTGCCCTTTTTACTCATGACCATCAAACGTTTTATTTGCAGGCAATCTCTGTTTTCGATTTTACCGTCTGCTACGGTTAAAACTGAATTTAAATATCCTTCTCCCAACTTTCTAGTCCGTATTTATGTGTTCTTTGTGCTTATGTTGGCCTAAAGTTGTTTTGACATCAAAAATAAGCCACAGGATATAAAAAAGGTGATATTATGGTATCATTGAAACACAGTAGTACGATGATTCAGCAGTAAGCCGACTTGCTGTCACTTGGTCTCCAGTGTAAATTTCTTTTTATAAATATGAACTTTCAATGATGAAAAAAAGTAAAAGAAAATTTTGCTGTGAAGTGAAGTAGTTACACCTATAACACTCGGAACTGACCCCCAAATACCAGAGACTAAATTGCATTAATTGGAGATTCGAGAGAGTGTTTTTTTTTTTTTTTTTTTCGAAGCATAAATTAGATGTAGAGCAAGGCCGAAAGTTTGGAGAGAGTCCGGAAAAATATAAGAAAAATGTATTGGAGAGTATGTTGGCACTTGACCTCGATAAAAAGTAGCCATTAATACGATTTGGATGAATAATCCAAAAATCTATGCTCAAATAAACACGATCAGATTAGTGTGAAATTCGACTGACGGCATTGTTTGAAGGGGTATATATTTTCTATAGCTTTTATTGAGAATGCTGTATAATTGATCACATTATCAGCACGTGGAATTGTGTTTTGGATCTCTCGACCAGATGAACAAAGGAAAGAGTACTGAACTGCACACCTACAGGCCAGCGGATGCTGGACAATTTCCTTAAAGATGAAGGAGATACCCGAAGCAACAGAAATATAGTTCTACAGAAGGATGCTGAGGATAACATAGATCAAACATGTGAGCAACGACGAGGTTTTGGAGAGAATGGAAACACAAAAGAAACTTATACTTAACATGAGGAAGAGACAGTTTCTGTTACAGGCAATGAGAAATGAGTGCTTGGAGAATCTGATGTTCACAGTGCAGATAGCGAAAAGGAGGGAAAAGAACGTGCCATACTTGAATGGCTTAAGCAAAGGGATGGCCGAGCAGGGTTTGAGAGAAATAACAAGGCAAAATTTATTAAGCTTTACATGGAGAACCATGGAGAACCATGATCGTTTAAGTTCTGAAGGGACAACTGTAATATATCATTATAAATTCTAAGGACTAGTAGTATTTAAAAGTAAATTTAGAACAAACTAGTTTTGTAGTAGCGTCCATCGTAGATTAAACAAAAAAAAAAAAAGTTCTCTGCGACAACGTAAGGCCACAATATAAAAAAAACACGGAATTTATTTATTTTTTTTTTTTAATTATATCACCCCAAGCAAGGCGATAATGCCACTGATGCGCAGGGGGCTACGTAAGGGCAAAAAGAATGGAAAAGAGAAAGCCGGAAACCACATCCTAAACAGGAAACAAGGGATGAGCCTCTTCACCTGTTCAATAGACATGGGTGGAGTGTGAACCGGGCGATAGTTTAGTCTATCTACTCCAATTGAAAAAAAAAGAAAAAAGAAAAGAGTGAAAAGATTGGAAAAGAGAAAGCCGGAAACCACATCCTAAACAGGGAACAAGAGATAAGCCTCTTCACCTGTTCAATAGACGTGGGTGGAGTGTGAACCGGGCGATAGTTTAGTTTAGTTTTACTTGGTTGATATGTTCTGCCCCACCAGCCATATTCACTTCATCTGCGTTGTGGTGCATTGGATATCGGCTCGGAACGAGAAATCGGGGAGTCGAGTTCGAATTCCAGCCGAATTCATTGCATTCACTTACGCGCAAATACCCTTGGGAAAGGTATTAATCCGCCTATTCCTTCCAGTTATGGGTTAAATAACAGGACAGATTGGGTTCTATAGCTTTGGTTGGCAACCAGTCTACTGCAGAAAGCAATGGCAACCTACTGCGGGATAATCTTCTGCCCAGTCAGTCATGTCTCTATCGAGACATGATCGCCCAAGCGTGTATCACGTATGGCACTCAACTGGCTGACTGAATAGTTGGAAAGACAATTAAATTTCTAATGGACATAAAGTGGGGGATCGGTTTTCTATTGTTATCAAGTAATAAACTGATCCCCCACTAATTAATACTTAATAATATAATTCATATCTTCTTCCTCTAGTTATGAGTCAAATAATAGGAGAGATTGGCTTCTATAGCCTTGGTCGGCAACCAGTCTACCGCAGAAAGCAATGGCAACCTACTGCGGGATAATCTTCTGCCCAGTCAGTCATGTCTCTTTCGAGACATGATCGCCCAAGCGTGTATCACGTATGGCACGCAACTGACATATTCACCTCACCTTGCCGCAACAGATCATTACTTTCGCAATCGTTGCAAAAGCCTTTGATGGTCGAAAACAAAACAAAAATCAAAAAACCACTCTAATGAAAACGAGATTTTTTTAAAATCGTTTCACCCCAAGCAAGGCCACTGCCACTATTGCGCATGGGGTTATATAGGCGAAGGTAAAGAGAAAGAGTGGTTAGATATAGGAAATGTCAGAAACAGGGTGATAGATGGGTAAGGATACCGAGGCTGAGGGTTGGGCAGATGGGAAGAGTGTTTGAAAGAATGGATGCGAGATAAAAGAATTTTTCAAAAACTCTTTTCATATCTAAACCTGTAGGATTTTTTTTCAAAATATGTCGAAGAGTTTTACTAATAAATACGCCATTGCAACTGAATAAAATATAACAGTAATTTGATTAAAAAAAATATATCTGAAAATTATTTAAGACACATAACAAACAATATGTAGAACACAGGTATGACTGAAAGTTACATATTGAAAATTTGAAATTAGAAGAATGTGTTGCGCCAATCTTGCAAATAGTAAAAACAGCGTATGTTATCGAAAACAAAATCTAGAATGGTTTTATTCAAAATGTTGTTCTTACGTTTCTTGTTATATAATCATAAAATTTTGACTGCTGTATTTTCCGACCGTCACCAGATGCCAGTCAAATTCGGCTCGAAATTTTGAACCAGACTTTTTATTTACTCTACGGGGGTTAATTATTCGTATTTATTTTCTCTTTACCCGCTCCCCCCTGCTTAGGGAATATATCCAGACGGTTTGTTTACCAGAGTTAAATCGCACGCTGTAACGTCGCTTTAGTTTTTCCCACTCAATTATTAGATATTAGTAATTTCAATAACTGATACAAGAATTGAACTTACAACCACGAGATGTCACGAGAAAATACAGAAAAAATAAAAATAAAACAGCTGGTTTTTACCTCGGCTCGAACACCGACGCTGATAGCAAAATAATACGTAACAATTGCTAACGCCAGCCAAATGCGTGTATGCTCTCTAGGTTTGCGTACTCGTCTAGGTTTTAGTGCGCATGCGTTAGAGGTTTTATCTTTATTATTATTATTTTTATTAATGGAGGGTAAATTATAAACATGTACACATATATAAAGTAGATTAAAGCATTGTTTCATGAATAAGGTGACATAGCAATTGTGAGTTCAATCCTTGGGCTGGGCAGTGCAAACTGAAACTCATTGGAAATGGTTTAAGCAATAACTGGGCGTAGTACATAAGGGTTTGAGTTTGAATTTTATTTAATGGCATATCAAACTCTGTGGATTATTTAATGCCAAAAAGGTTAGGTTTTAAGGGTTTTTTTAAAAATTTATGTTCGTTTATAGTGAGAAAATTGATATCGTCAAATTTTAATTAAATTTTTTTGTTTTTATTCTTTTTTTATTTTAGAAAACTGAAAATGTCTTCTAGTTTTATATTTAAAAACGTTTTGCTAAGAATAAGTTTTTTCCTTCAAAAATGTGTCATGGCAAAAAAAAAAATTCTTCAAAAATGTATTGTTGGCAATATTTCTCCTTCAAAAATGTATATTTTTTTTTATAAAAGTGCATTTTTATAGTTTCATAGTGTTTTCACCCCAATTTGGTGGGGGGGGGGGGTTAACTATTTGCCCATAGCTGGGATCCTAACAGGTGCTACCACTCCGGGTTAGTGTGGACCTGGGAATAACAGCAATTGTGCTTCCATGCTCCTCACAACCTCCCAATCAGAGGCCTTGCTGCTGGATGCAGTTTACCGTCATGCCGAGGACCTACTACCTAAGAAAAAGTGATGCCCAGCCGAGCCAGAAGAAGCTATCCTTGTAGATTAAATAAATATTCACGGATGATTACCCGGAAAGACATGCAAATGATGAAGGCCGGAGAGTAGAGCGGTGGAAACGTTGTGATAATAATAACAAAGATAAAGATAAAAGTCCAAATATAAATAAAATAAGGTTTTATTTACTTAATAAATGTAAGTATTTAATGATGCTTTTTTGTTTATTAGTTGTAGGCACAATTTCCTGGAGAGGGCAAGGCACGAGAATTCATATACAACACTATGTTTACATCGCTTGATTTATGAGGCCCGGTTTGCTGGTACTAATTAATTTAGTTGTTTTAAACTCTGTGCAGTAGATGACAGATCTGAGGTGTTTGTTAGGATCATTGAGTGATATGTACCGGGGAATTATGTTTTTAATTGCCATTTCTTCCTGCTTGGAATTAGGGCGCATCTCTTTACGATAGCTGAGTGTTTCAAAACGAGTAATATAATTTCTAGTGTGCCGGGGGAAGATTTTATATATATATATTTACTTTTAAATATTTTATTTTAAGTAAATAATATATATTTTTTTATATATATTATTTACTTAATAAAAGTCGCTTTAAAAAAAATGAACTCAAGGTCGCTATTAAATGAGAAGACGAATAAAAGTTATTTTCAAAGGCATAATTATGGAGTCAGTCAGTTAAGTGCCATACGTGATACACGCTTGGGCGATCATGTCTCGAAATAGACATGACTGACTGGGCAGAAGATTATCCCGCAGTAGGTTGCCATTGCTTTCTGCGGTAGACTGGTTGCCGACCAAGGCCCTAGAACCCAATCTCTCCTATTATTTGACTCATAACTAGAGGAAGAAGATATGAATTATATTATTAAGTATTAATTAGAGGGGGATCAGTTTATTACTTGATAACAATAGAAAACCGATCCCCCACTTTATGCCCATTAGAAGCTTTAATTGTCTTTCCAAATATTCAGTCAGTCAGTTGAGTGCCATACGTGATACACGCTTGGGCGATCATGTCTCGAAAGAGACATGACTGACTTATTATCCCGCTGTATGTTGCCATTGCTTTCTGCGGTAGACTGGTTGCCAACCAAGGCTATAGAACCCAATCTGTCCTGTTATTTAACCCATAACTGGGAGAAAGAGACGGATTAATACCTTTCCAAGGGTACTTGCGCGTAAGTGAATTCAATAAATGGAGTATCTAGTAGAAATCAAAGCCAGTTTGCTACGAGTTCTTAGATTAAATGACACTAACAATTTATAAATTTTTGGTGTTTTTTTTTTTTTCCTTTTTTTTTTATGCCATATCTTTTCAGGTTGGAGACAATCACACCCATTTCCAATTCTCCTTCTCCGGTGGTTGCCTCCCATGGCGAGAGACAGTCCAAGCTATTCTATCACCCAGGGTTAGTGGGAACATTATATCCTGCTATTTAATCCGTAGCTAGGAGAAGAAGAGGTGAACACGTGTATTTTCTTAGGACATTTCAGCTGAAGTGAAAGCCTAAACGGATTTTGAATTCGGAAAGCCGATTTTAATTTCTGCGCTGATAATCGCTACACAGCCCATCAGAAGTAAATAAAGAAAATCTAGTCTCGCTTGACATCGTTTCATTATACTTTATTTTAAAAAAAGTGTCGTAAGAAAAGAGACTGGGGTACACTCATATATATATATATATATATATATATATATCAGGCGATTTTTATAACTGATTTTACCTTTTACCGTTTTTCTTTTTATGAACGCTCTTGTAACAGTGTTTTATTTGAACGTTCACGTGGCAGAGAATTTATGAATGCGCATTATTTAAATTCAAACGAATTATGAGGTTAAATATTTATATATATAAATATCTATATCTGTGTCTATGTATGTATGTATATGTTTTATATATATATATATATATATATATATATATATATATATACACACACAGATATAGATATTTATACTTTGGTCGTTTACGATGTGCTGATCGATGTGTGCATGCTGTGACAGGTCAGTCTGCGAGAGAGTGTAGTGCATGTGTATCCAATGTAAGTATTTAATGATGCTTTTTTGTTTATTAGTTGGAGGCACAAGAATTCATATACAACACTATGTTTACATCGCTTGATTTATGAGGCCCGGTTTGCTGGTACTAATTAATTTAGTTGTTTTAAACTCTGTGCAGTAGATGACAGATCTGAGGTGTTTGTTAGGATCATTGAGTGATATGTACCGGGGAATTATGTTTTTAATTGCCATTTCTTCCTACTTGGAATTCGGGCGCATCTCTTTACGATAGCTGAGTGTTTCAAAAACGAGTAATATAATTTCTAGTGTGCCGGGGGAAGATTTTATATATATATATATATATATATATATATATATATATGTGTGTGTGTGTGTGTGTGTGTGTGTGTGTGTGTGTGAACTTGGAGAGCAAATAGAAAACGTTTATGAATTTAACATGTTGCACTTTTCTTTAAGAAAGTTAAATATGGAGAAGGATGGATAATTCTGTTGTTTTTTTTTATATTTCGTGTTGTTTGTTTTTCATTAACCAATGAATCATAAACAATACAAAAATACAAAAACTACGATAATTTTATTTTCTCCTCCAATTTTTTATTTTATGAAGAAGACAAAAGCGTACAACGGCCGAAACGTCGTAAACATGGCAATAAAGATGAAGACAACAGTCCGAATAGGGTAAATACGACCTCATCTCAGAGGTATAAACAAATGTTAAATTTATTAACGTTTCCTATTTGTTTCTTATCAAATAAGTCCTGTCTGATTCCAATCCATAGATGATAATAATGGCTGGACACTCGTATTCGAGGGTAACTGTCTACCAGGGTGGCTAGCTAACCCTCATTGTAGCCGCCTGCTCAAACAATCTTGTGTTTGTTTATCGACCCACAGAGCCCACCTGTAGTTTATACTGCAACAATGCTGAGAGGACTTCAGTTACAGTTTCTGTGAAAGAGCGTGTCATCCGGTCTGAACATGACAATCTGAATTGTAGTCTGAACAACACCAGGACGCTTAAACCCTCGGTCACGAGCTTGCACAACCTTTGACGGCTCCTCACAGCCGTCTACCCAATTTCACTGACAAGGCTTTGGTCAACCCGTGATATGGTTTTCAGGCACTTTCCAAAAATGCCATACGCCGGGATCGCCTACTCCAGAGCGATAACAGAATCGCCCATAGGGAGATTGCAACCCGGGCTTCGTGGATAAAAAGCGAATCAATTAACCCATCGGCCAGTTCGTATATACATGCATATGTCTATGCACGCACACACACACACACACACATATATATATATATATATATATATATATATATACACACAAAGACTATTTACATTGTTCGGACAATTGTCTTCATTTTTACTGCCATGTTTACGATATATTGGCCGTTGTACGCCCCGGTCTTCTTCAGGTGCTAGGAATTTCTAACCGAACCCTTTATTACGATTACTGGGGTATATCATTTTCTGAAGAAGGCCGGAGCGTACCACGTCCGAAACGTCGGAAACATAACTTTAAAGATGAGGAAAATTCTCCGAACAATGTAAATAGTGTGTGTATATTTGCTGCAATTACGTCATGCTATCGCATGTGATTGTTAAAACCTTTCAGCGCGGCCCAAAAAACATACCCTTTAAAAATTATACTTAATAATTGCTCAGATTTTTTATTAAGTGGGTCGGGTCGATGAATGTTCAGCACCCAAAGGTAAGTTATAAGTCAACATGATATATATTTAATTAAAGAGACACAGAAATATTTAAAAGAAAGAAAAAAAATATACAATAAGTAACAATAGAATATGCAGAAATTTAAAAATATTCCATAACTTTATATTGCAAATTTTCAATGGACGCCTATCCCGATAAAACTTACGTTGTGCAAGTATTTGTTTGTTTGATAGATAGATAGATAGATAGATAGATAGATAGATAGATAGATAGATAGATAGATAGATTCCACTTAGCGTCTGCATTTTGCGGTCTAGCTCGACGGGTGTTCCGCTCAGATCTAGATGAAAATTATAGAACGCTAACGACACCTTGAAATTTTTCAGAAAGCCCAAATTAGGAGTAGAAAAATATATATTATCACTTTACAAAGTCAGGGATCAGTTTATGTATTGATTATAATATAGAAACGATCACTCTGATTTATATTATCTATCAATCATAAGTTTTTTTTATTCTTATTATTTCTTAAACTACCCGAGTGAAACCGGGCTAAACTGCTGGTCTATATCTATAAAAGTGACAAGGGTGGACGTTGTGTAAGTATTTGCTATGTAAATTCATCATATGTTTTTTATTCTTATTATTCTTTAAACTACCCGAGTGAAAACGGGCTAAACTGCTGGTCTATATCTATAAAAGTGAAGAGAATGTGTAAGTCTTTGCTATGTAAATCCATCATATGTTTTTATTCTTTAAACTACCCGAGTGAAAACGGGCTAAACTGCTGGTCTATATCTATAAAAGTGAAGAGGATGTGTAAGTCTTTGCTATGTAAATCCATCATATGTTTTTATTCTTTAAACTACCCGACTGAAAACGGGCTAAACTGCTGGTCTATATCTATAAAAGTGAAGAGAATGTGTAAGTCTTTGCTATGTAAATCCATCATATGTTTTTATTCTTTAAACTACCCGAGTGAAAACGGGCTAAACTGCTGGTCTATATCTATAAAAGTGAAGAGAATGTGTAAGTCTTTGCTATGTAAATCCATCATATGTTTTTATTCTTTAAACTACCCGAGTGAAAACGGGCTAAACTGCTGGTCTATATCTATAAAAGTGAAGAGAATGTGTAAGTCTTTGCTATGTAAATCCATCATATGTTTTTATTCTTTAAACTACCCGAGTGAAAACGGGCTAAACTGCTGGTCTATATCTATAAAAGTGAAGAGAATGTGTAAGTCTTTGCTATGTAAATCCATCATATGTTTTTATTCTTTAAACTACCCGAGTGAAAACGGGCTAAACTGCTGGTCTATATCTATAAAAGTGAAGAGAATGTGTAAGTCTTTGCTATGTAAATCCATCATATGTTTTTATTCTTTAAACTACCCGAGTGAAAACGGGCTAAACTGCTGGTCTATATCTATAAAAGTGAAGAGAATGTGTAAGTCTTTGCTATGTAAATCCATCATATGTTTTTATTCTTTAAACTACCCGAGTGAAAACGGGCTAAACTGCTGGTCTATATCTATAAAAGTGAAGAGAATGTGTAAGTCTTTGCTATGTAAATCCATCATATGTTTTTATTCTTTAAACTACCCGAGTGAAAACGGGCTAAACTGCTGGTCTATATCTATAAAAGTGAAGAGAATGTGTAAGTCTTTGCTATGTAAATCCATCATATATTTTTATTCTTTAAACTACCCGAGTGAAAACGGGCTAAACTGCTGGTCTATATCTATAAAAGTGAAGAGAATGTGTAAGTCTTTGCTATGTAAATCCATCATATGTTTTTATTCTTTAAACTACCCGAGTGAAAACGGGCTAAACTACTAGATATTTTATAAAAATAACTAAGAAAATATAATAAATAGATAAATGAAAAACATATCTCGCCATAAATAAATCGAAAATTTTTGCAGACCGATGCAGAATCGATTGTTGTTTGTTTTAAAGAAGAACTTTATTTTAACATTTTATTTTCATTATTATTATTATTAATATTATTATTATTATTATTATCATTATTAACTTAATTATAAATTAAAACGGATTTATCAAATACTTGAAAAAAATAATGTTAAATTTTTAAATTAGCATTTCAAGCATCGTTATTTAAGTAAAAAATTTAAAAAGGAAAACAATTTACGTAATTTCGTTCTAAACGTTTCAAAATAATTTCATGAAATAAAAATAGGGGGATTTGGTTGAGGGCGAGAGTAAGGTGGGTGTTGTGTGAAGGACAGAAAAATCCTTAAGGTTAGAAAAACGGTTCGAGTACTCGTCTGAATCAATATGAAACGGAGGAAGTAAAGTTTAAGGATAATTAGTCAATATGAAAAATAAATTTACATTTATATTAAATATTTCATCATAGACAGATAGTAAACAGATTGAGATAAATACGTAAATAGGAGATAGATAATGAAAAGATAATAGATATTTTAAAAGAGAGAAAATAAATAAAGCGAGAGAGAGAGATGGAGAGACCAATGAGAAGAGAGAAAATAATTGAGAACGGTAAAAAAAAAAGAGAAAGGGTAATGAGAAAAACAATTGGAGAGAGGAAGACAGCTTCAGTAAGAGATAAGGATAATGAAAACAATAGTAAGGATTAAAATAAGGAGAAGAGAAAAGTACGATAAGGGAGAGGCAAAGAGGAAAAGAACAAAAAAGAGAAAGAGAGAGGGGAAAAGAACAAGAGAGAAAGAGAGAGGGGAAAAGAACAAGAGAGAAAGAGAGAGGAAAATAGCAAAAAGGAGAAAGAGAAAAAATATCAAAAAGGATAGAAAGAAAGGAAAAGCACAAAAAAGAGAAAGCGGAAAAGAAGGGAGAGAGAGAGAGAGAGAGAGAGTGAGAGAACAAAAAGGAGAGAGAGAGAAAAAGAACAAAAAGGAGAGAGAGAGAGAGAAAGAACAAAAGGAAGAGAAAGAGAGAGAAAAAGAACAACAGGGTGAGAGAGAAAAAGAACAAAAAGAGAGAGCGAGAGAAAAAGAACAAAAAGGAGAGAGAGAGAAAAAGATCAAAAAGGAGAGAGAAAGAGAGAAAAAGATCAAAAAGGAGAGAGAGAGAAAAGGATCAAAAAGGAGAGAGAGAAAAAAAGATAAAAAAGGAGAGAGAGAGAGAGAAAAAGGACAAAAAGGAGAGAGAGGGAGAGACAAAAAGGAGAGAGAGAGATAAAAAAACAAAAGGAAGAGAAAGAGAGAGAAAAAGAACAACAGGGTGACAGAGAAAAAGAACAAAAAGAGTGAGCGAGAGAAAAAGAACAAAAAGGAGAGAGAGAGAGAAAAAGATCAAAAAGGAGAGAGAGAAAAAAAGATAAAAAAGGAGAGAGAGGGAGAGAACAAAAAGGAGAGAGAGAGAGATAAAAAAACAAAAGGAAGAGAAAGAGAGAGAAAAAGAACAACAGGGTGAGAGAGAAAAAGAACAAAAAGAGAGAGCGAGAGAAAAAGAACAAGGAGGAGAAAGAGAAAGAAAGAACAAAAGTAGAGAGAAAAAAGAACAAAATGAAAAGTGAGGAAAACAAAAAAGGAGAAAGAAAGGAAAAGAACAAAGAGAAGAGGGAAAGGAAAAGGTCAAAAAAGGAGTGAGAGAAAGAGAGAAAGAGAGGGGGGGAGGAAGCAAAGAGTGACACAAAGACCAAAAACAAGTGCAGAAGGAAAAGATGTACAATGAGAGAGAAAGAAAAAAAAAAGCAGTATTAAGAGGGAGAAAAAAGAACGGTAAAGAGAGAGGGGAGAAAAAACAATGATGAAATAGAAATTAATAAAACGAGAAAAAGAAAAACGAAGAGAGAGAGAGAGAGGGTGAGTATGAACAAGGAAAGAGGGGGGGCAGTATCAGATGGACGTCATCTAAATTCCCTTTTCCTTCGCTTCGTTCTTCTCTTCATCAAGTTCTTCAATTCCACTTCATCCATTCTCTCACTTTCACACCTGCTTAAAATATTTTATTTGAAAAAAAAAACATTTTTTTTTTTGGGCAAGAACGATTTTTTAGTTTCAATTGTACATCAATATACAATAATTATTTTGGGACAATATATTCTGAGCCCAGTTGGATTCGAACCGGCGACAACAAAGAGTAAAAACTGAAAAGCGAAATACGAACTATTTTCATTGTTTTTCATCAACAGATTTTTTGGTCGATCTGTTTTAAAATACAATTTTTATTTTGTCTGTTCATCAAACCGATGTATGCTTTTTTTAATCTCTTCATATGTAAGTTTTTTTTTTCACGATTTGCCTATTTTAATTTTCCCATATCTACATATATGCATGTCTATAAGTCTGTTCATATCTATCTATCTATCTATCTAGATATCTATCTATCCAAGTCTCTTTATATATCTCTATCTATCTATACACGTTTCTTTATATCTATCTATCTATACACGTTTCTTTATATCTATCTATCTATAGAAGTCTCTTTATATCTATCTATCTAAATATCTATCTATAGAAGTCTCTTTATATCTATCGATCTATCTATCTATCTATCTATTTACGCTCATTTCATATCTAAGTCCCTTCATATCAATCTATCTCTCTATCCAAGTCAGTTCATATCTATCTATGCAATTCAGTTCCTATCTATGCAATTCTGTTTATATCTATCAATCTATCGATGCAATTCTGTTTATATCTATCAATCTACTATGCAATTCTGTTTATATCTATCAATCTATCAATCCAAGTCTGTTTATATCTATCAATCTATCAATCCAAGTCTGTTCATATCTATCAATCTATCAATCCAAGTCTGTTCATATCTATCAATCTATCAATCCAAGTCTGTTCATATCTATCAATCTATCAATCCAAGTCTATTCATATCTATCAATCTATCAATCCAAGTCTGTTCATATATATCAATCCAAGTCTGTTCATATCTATCAATCCAAGTCTGTTCATATCTATCAATCCAAGTCTGTTCATATCTATCAATCCAAGTCTGTTCATATCTATCAATCCAAGTCTGTTCATATCTATCAATCCAAGTCTGTTCATATCTATCAGTCTATCAATCCAAGTCTGTTCATATCTATCAGGCTATCAATACAAGTCTGTACATATCTATCAGGCTATCAATACAAGTCTGTTCATATCTATCAGGCTATCAATCCAAGTCTGTTCATATCTATCAGGCTATCAATCCAAGTCTGTTCATATCTATCAGGCTATCAATCCAAGTCTGTTCATATCTATCAGGCTATCAATCCAAGTCTGTTCATATCTATCAATCTATCTATCCAAATCCTATTCATATCTATCTATCTATCCAAGTGTCTTTAAATCTATCTATCTATCTATCTATCTATCTATCTATCTATCTATCTATCTATCTATCCAAGTGTCTTTAAATCTATCTATCTATCCAAGTCTTTTCAAGTCCATCCATCTACCTATCCAAGTCTCTTCAAGTCCATCCATCTATCTATCTATCTATCTATCTATTCAAGTCTCTTCGTCCATGCATCTATCTATCTATCTATCTATCTATCTATCTATCTATCTATCTATCTTTCTACCCAAGTCTCTTCATATCTATCTACCTATCCAAATCTCTTCATATCTATCTCTCTATGTCTGTTCATATCTATGTATTTATCGATCTAAGTCTGTTCATATCTATCTATCGATCTATCTAAGTCTGTTCATATCTATTTATCGGTCTATCTAAGTCTGTTCATATCTATCTATCGATCTATCTAAGTCTGTTCATATCTATCTATCGATCTAAGTCTGTTCATATCTATCTATCGATCTATCTAAGTCTGTTCATATCTATCTATCTATCTATCTATCTAAGTCTGTTCATATCTATCTATCTATCTAAGTCTGTTCATATCTATCTATCTATCTATCTATCTAAGTCTGTTCATATCTATCTATCTATCTATCTATCTAAGTCTGTTCATATCTATCTATCTAAGTCTGTTCATATCTATCTATCTAAGTCTGTTCATATCTATCTATCTAAGTCTGTTCATATCTATCTATCTATCTAAGTCTGTTCATATCTATCTATCTATCTAAGTCTGTTCATATCTATCTATCTAAGTCTGTTCATATCTATCTATCTATCTAAGTCTGTTCATATCTATCTATCTATCTAAGTCTGTTCATATCTATCTATCTATCTAAGTCTGTTCATATCTATCTATCTATCTAAGTCTGTTCATATCTACCTATCTATCTAAGTCTGTTCATATCTATCTATCTATCTAAGTCTGTTCATATCTACCTATCTATCTAAGTCTGTTCATATCTATCTATCTATCTAAGTCTGTTCATATCTATCTATCTATCTAAGTCTGTTCATATCTATCTATCTATCTATCTATCTAACTATCTATCTATCTATGTATGTATCTATCTAAGTCTGTCCATATCTATCTATCTATCTATCTATCTGTCTATCTATCTATCTATCTATCTATCTATCCAAGTCTGGTTATATCTACCTATCTATCTATCCAAGTTTCTCACTATCTATCTATCTATCTATCTATCTATCTATCCAAGTCTCTTTATATCTATCTATCTATCTATCTATCTATCCAAGTCTCTTTATATCTATCTATCTATCTATCTAAGTCTCTTTATATCTATCTATCTATCTATCTATCTATCTATCTATCTATCTATCTATCTATCCAAGTCTCTTTATATCTATCCATCTATCCAAGTCTCTTTGTATCTATCTATCCATCTATCAAAGTCTCTTTATATCTGTCTATCTATCCATCTATCCAAGTCTCTTTGTATCTATCTATCCATCTATCCAAGTCTCTTTATATCTATCTATCTATCTATCTATCTATCTATCTATCTATCTATCTATCTATCTATCTATCTCACTTTATTCATTATCTATCCATCTATCTATCCAAGTCTCTTTATATCTATATATTGACCTATCGATACAAGTCTCTTTATATCTATCTGTCGACATATCTATCTAGACAAGTATCTTATATTTATCTAACTATCTAGTCAATCTCTTTATATCTATCTATCTATCTATCTATCTATCTATCTATCTATCTATCTATCTATCTATCTATGTCAGTCTCCTCGCTATCTATCTATCTATCTATCTATTTATCTATCTATCTATCTATCTATCTATCTATACAAGTCTCTTTATATCTATCTATCTATATATCTATCTCTCTTTATATCTATCTATCTATCTATGTCTCTTTATATCTATCTATCTACCTATCTCAGTCTGTTCATATCTATCTATCTATCTATCTATCTATCTATCTATCTATCTCAGTCTGTTCATATCTACCTATCTCAGTCTGTTCATATCTATCTGTCTATCTATCTCAGTCTGTTCATATCTACCTATCTCAGTCTGTTCATATCTATCTATCTATCTATCTATCTATCTATCTATCTATCTATCTATCTCAGTCTGTTCATATCTATCTATCTCAGTCTGTTCATATCTATCTGTCTATCTATCTATCACACTATGTCTGATCATATATCTTTAACTATCTATATATCTAACTATCACATTTTGTCCGTTCATATCTATCTCTCTATTTCTCTATCTATCACATTATGTCTGTTCATATCTATCTATCTATCTATCTATCTATCTATCACACTATGTCTGTTCATATCTATCTATCTATCTATCTATCTATCTATCACACTGTCTGTTCATATCTATCTATCTATATATCTAACTATCTATCACATATGTCTGTTCATATCAATCTATCTATCTATATATCTATCTATCACATATGTCTGTTCATATCAATCTATCTATCTATATATCTATCTATCACACTATGTCTGTTCATATCAATCTATCTATCTATATATCTATCTATCACACTATGTCTGTTCATATCAATCTATCTATCTATCTATCTATCTATCTATCACAATATGTCTGTTCATATCAATCTATCTATCTATCTATCACATTATGTCTGTTCATATCTATCTATCTATCTATCTCAGTCTGTTCATATCTATATATCTATCTCAGTCTGTTCATATCTATCTATCTCAGTCTGTTCATATCTATCTATCTCAGTCTGTTCATATCTATCTATCTATCTCAGTC
This sequence comes from Ascarosepion bandense, assembly GCA_037127315.1. Classification (NCBI taxonomy): domain Eukaryota; kingdom Metazoa; phylum Mollusca; class Cephalopoda; order Sepiida; family Sepiidae; genus Ascarosepion; species Ascarosepion bandense. Next base: position 429,895 of record JBBBDQ010029164.1, on the reverse strand, counting down.
TGTTCATATCTATCTATCACAGTCTGTTCATATCTATCTATCTATCTATCTATCTATCTATCAATCTATCTATCTATCACATTATGTCTGTTCATATATCTATAACTATCTATCTATCTCTCTATCACACTATGTCTGTTCATATCTATCTATCTATATATATATCTATCACATTATGTCTGTTCATATCTATCTATCTATATATCTATCTATCACACTATGTCTGTTCATATCTATCTATCTATATAGCTATCTATCTATCACACTATGTCTGTTCATATCTATCTATCTATATATCTAACTATCTATCACACTATGTCTGTTCATATCAAACTATCTATCTATCTATCTATCACATTATGTCTGTTCATATCTATCTATCTATCTTTCTATCTATCTATCCAAGTCTCTTTATGTCTATCTATCTATCTATCTATCTATCTATCTATCTATCTATCTATCTATCTATGCATCTATCCAACTCTCTATATGTCTATCTATCTATCCATCTATCCAAGTCCCCTTATATCTATCTATCTATCCATCTATCCAAGTCTCCTTATCTCTATCTATCTATCCATCTATCAAAGTCTCCTTATATCTATCTATCTATCTATCTATCTATTCATCTCTCTTTATATCGATCTATCTACCCATCTATTCAAGTCTCTTTATATCTATCTATCCAAGTTTCTATCTATCTATCTATCTATCTATCTATCTATCTATCTATCTATCTATCCAAGTCTCTTTATATCTAACTATCCATCTATCTATCTATCTATCTATCTATACAAGTCTCTTTATATCTAACTATCCATCTATCTATCTATCTAGCTATCTATCTATACAAGTCTCTTTATATATATCTATCTATCTATCGACCTATCTATACAAGTCTCTTTATATCTATTTATCTATCGACCTATCTATACAAATCTCTTTATATCTATCTATCTATCTTTCTATCTATCTATGTCTCTTAATATTTATCTATCTATATATCTATCTCTCTTTATATCTATCTCTCTATCTATGTTTATTTATATCCATCTATCTATCTATCTATGTTTCTTTATATCCATCTATCTATCTATCTATGTTTCTTTATATCCATCTATCTATCTATGTCTCTTTATATCCATCTATCTATCTATCTATGTCTCTTTATATCTATCTATTTTTCTATCTATTTATCTATCTATCTATCTATCTATCTACCTATGTCTCTTTATATCTATCTATCTATCTATCTATCTATGTCTCTTTATATCTATCTATCTATGTCTCTTTATATCTATCTATTTATCCATCTATCTATCTATATTTGTATCTATCTATCTATATTTCTATCTATCTATCTATATTTCTATCTATCTATCTATCTATCTATCTATCTATCTATCTATCACACTATGTCTGTTCATATCTATCTATATATCTATCTATCAAGCTATGTCTGATCATATCTATCTATATATATATCTATCTATCAAGCTATGTCTGTTCATATCTATCTATCTATCTATCTATCTATCTATCACACTATGTCTGTTCATATCTATCTATCTATATATCTATCTATCTATCACACTATGTCCGTTCATATCTATCTATCTATATATCTATCTATCTATCACACTATGTCTGTTCATATCTATCTATATATCTATCTATCAAACTATGTCTGTTCATATCTATCTATCTATATATATATATATATATCTATCTATCACACTATGTCTGTTCATATCTATCTATCTATATATCTATCTATCTATCACACTATGTCCGTTCATATCCGTCTATCTATCTATCTATCTATCTATCACACTATGTCTGTTCATATCTATCTATCTATCTATCTATATATCTATCTATCTATCACACTATGTCCGTTCATATCTATCTATCTATATATCTATCTATATATCACACTATGTCTGTTCATGTCTATCTATCTATATATCTATTTATCGCACTATGTCTGTTCATATCTATCTGTCTATATATTTATCTATCACACTATGTTTGTTCGTATCAATCTATCTATCTATCTATCACACTATGTCTGTTCATATCTATCTATCTATATATCTATCTATCTATCACACTATGTTTGTTCGTATCAATCTATCTATCTATCTATCACACTATGTCTGTTCATATCTCTCTACCTATATATCTGTCTATCACACTATGTCTGTTCAAATCTATCTATCTATCTATCTATATATCTATCTATCACATTATGTCTGTTCATATCTATCTATCTATCATTCTATATATCTATCTATCCAACTCAAATCATATCTGTCTATTTATCGAAGTCCGTTTCATATGTATCTATCTATTTATCGAAGTCCCTTTCATATCTATCTATCTATCTATCTATCTATCTAAGTTCGTTCATATCTATCTATCCATCTATCTAAGTTCGTTCATATCTATCCATCTATCTAAGTTCGTTCATATCTATCTATCCATCTATCTAAGTTCGTTCATATCTATCTATCCATCTATCTAAGTTCGTTCATATCTATCTATCCATCTATCTAAGTTCGTTCATATCTATCTATCCATCTATCTAAGTTCGTTCATATCTATCTATCCATCTATCTAAGTTCGTTCATATCTATCTATCCATCTATCTAAGTTCGTTCATATCTATCTATCCATCTATCTAAGTTCGTTCATATCTATATATCCATCTATCTAAGTTCGTTCATATCTATCTATCCATCTATCTATCTATCTATCTATGTTCGTTCATATCTATCTATCTATCTATCTATGTTCGTTCATATCTATCTATCTATCTATCTATGTTCGTTCATATCTATCTATCTATCTATCTATGTTCGTTCATATCTATCTATCTATCTATGTTCGTTCATATCTATCTATCTATCTAACTATCTATCTATCTATCTATCTATCTATCTATGTTCGTTCATATCTATCTATCTATCTATCTATCTATCTATCTATCAATGTTCGTTCATATCTATCTATCTATCTATCTAAGTTCGTTCATATCTATCTATCTATCTATGTTCGTTCTTATCTATCTATCTATCTATCTATCTATCTATGTTCGTTCTTATCTATCTATCTATCTATGTTCGTTCTTATCTATCTATCTATCTATCTATGTTCGTTCATATGTATCTATCTATCTATCTATGTTCGTTCATATCTATCTATCTATCTATCTATGTTCGTTCATATCTATCTATCTATCTATCTATGTTCGTTCATATCTATCTATCTATCTATCTATGTTCGTTCATATCTATCTATCTATCTATCTATGTTCGTTCATATCTATCTATCTATCTATGTTCGTTCATATCTATCTATCTATCTATCTATGTTCGTTCATATCTATCTATCTATCTATGTTCGTTCATATCTATCTATCTATCTATCTATGTTCGTTCATATCTATCTATCTATCTATCTATCTATGTTCGTTCATACCTACCTATCTATCTATGTTCGTTCATACCTACCTATCTATCTATCTATGTTCGTTCATACCTACCTATCTATCTATCTATCTATCTATCTATGTTCGTTCATACCTATCTATCTATCTATCTATCTATCTATGTTCGTTCATACCTATCTATCTATCTATCTATCTATGTTCGTTCATACCTATCTATCTATCTAAATCTGTTCATATCTATCTCTCTATCATATGTCCATATCTATCTCTCTATCCATCGAAATCTGTCCATATCTATCTCTCTGTCTATCTAAATCTGTCCATATCTATCTCTCTGTCTATCTAAATCTGTCCATATCTATCTCTCTGTCTATCTAAATCTGTCCATATCTATCTATCTATCTATCTATCTATCTATCTATCTATCTATCTATCTATCTATCTATCTATCTATCTAAATCTGTCCATATCTATCTATCTATCTATCTATCTATCTAAATCTGTCCATATCTATCTATCTATCTATCTATCTATCTATCTATCTATCTATCTATCTATCTATCTATCTATCTATCTAATCTGTCCATATCTATCTATCTATCTATCTATCTGAATCTGTCCATATCTATCTATCTGTCCATATCTATCTATCTATCTGAATCTGTCCATATCTATCTATCTATCTATCTGAATCTGTCCATATCTATCTATCTATCTATCTATCTGTCCATATCTATCTATCTATCTGAATCTGTCCATATCTATCTATCTATCTGAATCTGTCCATATCTATCTATCTATCTGAATCTGTCCATATCTATCTATCTATCTATCTATCTATCTATCTATCTATCTATCTAAATCTGTCCATATCTATCTATCTATCTATCTAAATCTGTCCATATCTATCCATCTATCTATCTATCTATCTATCTATCCAACCTGTTCATATCTATCTATCTATCTATCCAACCTGTTCATATCTATCTATCTATCCAACCTGTTCATATCTATCTATCTATCTATCTATCTATCAACCTGTTCATATCTATCTATCTATCTATCTATCCAACCTGTTCATATCTATCTATCTATCTATCTATCTATCTATCTATCTATCTATCCAACCTGTTCATATCTATCTATCTATCTATCTAACCAACCTGTTCATATCTATCTATCTATCTATCTATCTATCTATCCAACCTGTTCATATCTATCTATCTATCTATCTATCTATCTATCTATCAACCTGTTCATATCTATCTATCTATCTATCTATCTATCTATCTATCTATCTATCTATCTATCTATCCAACCTGTTCATATCTATCTATCTATCTGAATCTGTCCATATCTATCTATCTATCTATCTGAATCTGTCCATATCTATCTATCTATCTAAATCTGTCCATATCTATCTATCTATCTATCTAAATCTGTCCATATCTATCCATCTATCTATCTATCTATCTATCTATCCAACCTGTTCATATCTATCTATCTATCCAACCTGTTCATATCTATCTATCTATCTATCTATCTATCTATCTATCTATCTATCTATCTATCCAACCTGTTCATATCTATCTATCTATCTATCTATCTATCCAACCTGTTCATATCTATCTATCTATCTATCTATCTATCTATCTATCCAACCTGTTCATATCTATCTATCTATCTATCTATCCAACCTGTTCATATCTATCTATCTATCTATCCAACCTGTTCATATCTATCTATCTATCTATCTATCTATCTATCTATCTATCTATCCAACCTGTTCATATCTATCTATCTATCTATCTATCTATCTATCTATCTATCTATCTATCTATCCAACCTGTTCATATCTATCTATCTATCTATCTATCTATCTATCTATCCAACCTGTTCATATCTATCTATCTATCTATCTATCAAACCTGTTCATATCTATCTATCTATCTATCCAACCTGTTCATATCTATCTATCTATCTATCCAACCTGTTCATATCTATCTATCGATCTATCCAACCTGTTCATATCCATCTATCTATCTATCCAACCTGTTCATATCCATCTATCTATCTATCCAACCTGTTCATATCCATCTATCTATCTATCTATCTATCTATCCAACCTGTTCATATCTATCTATCTATCCAACCTGTTCATATCTATCTATCTATCCAACCTGTTAATATCTATCTATCTATCCAACCTGTTCATATTTATCTATCTATCCAACCTGTTCATATCTATCTATCTATCTATCTATCTATGTTCATTCTTATCTATCTATCTATCTATGTTCGTTCTTATCTATCTATCTATCTATCTATGTTCGTTCATATCTATCTATCTATCTATCTATCTATCTATCTATGTTCGTTCATATCTATCTATCTATCTATCTATGTTCGTTCATATCTATCTATCTATCTATGTTCGTTCATATCTATCTATCTATCTATCTATCTATGTTCGTTCATATCTATCTATCTATCTATCTATCTATGTTCGTTCATACCTATCTATCTATCTATCTATGTTCGTTCATACCTATCTATCTATCTATCTATGTTCGTTCATACCTATCTATCTATCTATCTATGTTCGTTCATACCTATCTATCTATCTATCTATCTATCTATCTATCTATCTATCTATGTTCGTTCATACCTATCTATCTATCTATCTATCTATCTATGTTCGTTCATATCTATCTATCTATCTAAATCTGTCCATATCTATCTCTCTATCATATGTCCATATCTATCTCTCTATCCATCGAAATCTGTCCATATCTATCTCTCTATCTATCTAAATCTGTCCATATCTATCTCTCTGTCTATCTACAAAACTGTCCATATCTATGTATCTATCTATCTATTCTAAATCTGTCCATATCTATCTATCTATCTAAATCTGTCCATATCTATCTATCTATCTATCTATCTATCTATCTATCTGTCCATATCTATCTATCTATCTAAATCTGTCCATATCTATCTATCTATCTATCTATCTATCTAAATCTGTCCATATCTATCTATCTATCTAAATCTGTCCATATCTATCTATCTATCTAAATCTGTCCATATCTATCTATCTATCTAAATCTGTCCATATCTATCTATCTATCTAAATCTGTCCATATCTATCTATCTATCTATCTATCTATCTATCTATCTAAATCTGTCCATATCTATCTATCTATCTATCTATCTAAATCTGTCCATATCTATCTATCTATCTATCAATCTGAATCTGTCCATATCTATCTATCTGATTCTGTCAATATCTATCTATCTGTCTGAATCTGTCCATATCTATCTATCTGTCTGAATCTGTCCATATCTATCTATCTGTCTGAATCTGTCCATATCTATCTATCTATCTGAATCTGTCCATATCTATCTATCTATCTATCTGAATCTGTCCATATCTATCTATCTATCTATCTGTCTGTCCATATCTATCTATCTATCTATCTATCTGTCCATATCTATCTATCTATCTATCTGTCCATATCTATCTATCTATCTATCTATCTGTCCATATCTATCTATCTATCTATCTGAATCTGTCCATATCTATCTATCTATCTATCTGTCCATATCTATCTATCTATCTATCTATCTGTCCATATTTATCTATCTATCTATCTATCTATCTGTCCATATCTATCTATCTATCTATCTATCTGTCCATATCTATCTATCTATCTATCTGAATCTGTCTATCTATCTATCTATCTATCTATCTGTCCATATCTATCCATCTATCTATCTATCTATCTATCTATCTAAACCTGTCCATATCTATCCATCTATCTATCTATCTATCTATCTAAATCTGTCCATATCTATCCATCTATCTATCTATCTATCTAAATCTGTCCATATCTATCCATCTATCTATCTATCTATCTATCTATCCAACCTGTTCATATCTATCTATCTATCTATCCAACCTGTTCATATCTATCTATCTATCTATCTATCTATCTATCCAACCTGTTCATATCTATCTATCTATCTATCTATCTATCCAACCTGTTCATATCTATCTACTATCTATCTATCTATCTATCCAACCTGTTCATATCTATCTACTATCTATCTATCTATCTATCCAACCTGTTCATATCTATCTACTATCTATCTATCTATCCAACCTGTTCACTTATCTATCTACTATCTATCTATCTATCTATCCAACCTGTTCATATCTATCTACTATCTATCTATCTATCCATTCATTCATATCTATCTATCTATCTATCCAACCTGTTCATATCTATCTATCTATCTATCTATCCTTTCTTCATATCTATCTATCTATCTATCTATCAACCTGTTCATATCTATCTATCTATCTATCTATCCAACCTGTTCATATCTATCTATCTATCTATCTATCTATCTATCTATCTATCTATCTATCTATCTATCTATCTATCCAACCTGTTCATATCTATCTATCTATCTATCTATCTATCCAACCTGTTCATATCTATCTATCTATCTATCCAACCTGTTCATATCTATCTATCTATCTATCTATCTATCTATCCAACCTGTTCATATCTATCTATCTATCTATCTATCTATCTATCAACCTGTTCATATCTATCTATCTATCTATCTATCCAACCTGTTCATATCTATCTATCTATCTATCTATCTATCTATCTATCTATCTATCTATCTATCTATCTATCTATGCAACCTATTCATATCTATCTATCTATCTATCTATCCAACCTGTTCATATCTATCTATCTATCTATCTATCCAACCTGTTCATATCTATCTATCTATCTATCTAACCTGTTCATATCTATCTATCTATCTATCTAACCTGTTCATATCTATCTATCTATCTATCTATCTATCTATCCAACCTGTTCATATCTATCTATCTATCTATCTATCTATCTATCTATCTATCTATCTATCCAATCCAATGTTCATATCTATCTATCTATCTATCTATCTATCTATCTATCCAACCTGTTCATATCTATCTATCTATCTATCTATCTATCTATCTATCTATCCAACCTGTTCATATCTATCTATCTATCTATCTATCTATCTATCTATCTATCTATCTATCCAACCTGTTCATATCTATCTATCTATCTATCTATCTATCTATCTATCCAACCTGTTCATATCTATCTATCTATCTATCTATCTATCTATCTATCCAACCTGTTCATATCTATCTATCTATCTATCTATCCAACCTGTTCATATCTATCTATCTATCTAACCTGTTCAAATCTATCTATCTATCTATCTATCTATCCAACCTGTTCAAATCTATCTATCTATCTATCTATCTATCTATCTATCTATCTATCTATCCAACCTGTTCAAATCTATCTATCTATCTATCCAACCTGTTCAAATCTATCTATCTATCTATCTATCTATCCAACCTGTTCATATCTATCTATCTATCTATCTATCTATCCAACCTGTTCATATCTATCTATCTATCTATCTATCTATCTATCCAACCTGTTCATATCTATCTATCTATCTATCTATCTATCTATCTATCCAACCTGTTCATATCTATCTATCTATCTATCTATCTATCTGTCTATCTATCTATCCAACCTGTTCATATCTATCTATCTATCTATCTATCTATCTATCTATCTGTCTATCTATCTATCCAACCTGTTCATCTATCTATCTATCTATCTATCTATCTATCTATCTATCTATCTATCTATCTATCTATCTATCCAACCTGTTCATATCTATCTATCTATCCAACCTGTTCATACCTATCTATCGAAATCTGTTCATATCTATCTATCTATCTTAATCTGTTCATATCTATCAATCTATCTAAATCTGTTCATATCTATCTATCTATCTAAATCTGTTCATATCTATCTACCTATATAAATCTGTTCATATCTATCTATCTATCTATCTATCTAAATCTGTTCATATCTATCTATCTATCCAAATCTGTTCATATCTATCTACCTAAATCTGTTCATATCTATCTATCTAAATCTGTTCATATCTATCTATGCAAATCTGTTCATATCTATCTATCTATCCAAATCTGTTCATATCTATCTATCTATCTGTCTATTTATCTATCTATCCAAATCTATTCATATCTATCTATCTGTCTGTCTATTTATCTATCTATCCAAATCTGTTCATATCTATCTATCTGTCTATTTATGTATCTATCCAAATCTGTTCATATCTATCTATCTGTCTATTTATGTATCTATCCAAATCTGTTCATATCTGTCTGTCTATCTATCTAAATCTGTTCATATCTGTCTATCTATCTAAATCTGTTCATATCTATCTATCTGTCTGTCTATCTATCTAAATCTGTTCATATCTATGTATCTATCTAAGTCTGTTCATATCTATCTATCTATCTATCTAAGTCTGTTCATATCTATCTATCTATCTAAGTCTGTTCATATCTATCTATCTATCTATCTATCTATCTAAGTCTGTTCATATCTATCTATCTATCTATCTATCTATCTATCTAAGTCTGTTCATATCTATCTATCTATCTATCTATCTATCTAAGTCTGTTCATATCTATCTATCTATCTATCTATCTATCTATCTATCTAAGTCTGTTCATATCTATCTATCTATCTATCTATCTAAGTATCTATCTATCTAAGTATCTATCTATCTATCTAAGTATCTATCTATCTATCTATCTATCTATCTAAATCTGTTCATATCTATCTATCTATCTCTATCTATCTATCTATCTAAAATCTGTGGAATATATACAAATTATAGTGGGTAGAAAATGAGACATCATTTTATATATTGATTGTAATATAGAACTGATCCCTCATTTTATATCCTGATTAAAATTTCTTTTGTTTATCAAGCTTTTTTTATACATGAATTTACCTCTTCTCCCCCACGTATGGGTTAATTAGTAAGACTTCTAACACTAAGTCAATATTATCACCAAAGGAAAAAAAAATATCTCATAATCTAAAATATTTCCTGTCTCTAAATCACCTACAAAGAGACAATACGCCGTATTAAACGAATCAATCTATAAACTTGGATTGTAGTCAGTCTAGGAGAAAGTGGAATCTGATTTCAAAATCATGGACAAAACAACGGGAAACTACCCCATAGTCTTTATCCAAAAGTTATGTAAAACGGACCGGGTTCTATAGCCTTGGTTAGCAACCAGTTTACCGCAGAAAGAAACTGTAACCTATAGAGGGAAAATCTTCTGCCTAGTCTGTTATTTCTTTTTTTAATCGTTTCACCCCAAGCAAAGCGGTCACACTACTGGCACGCAGGGGGTGACATAAGAGATGAGTGAACATTTAAGCAGGGGGAGAGTGAAGAGAAAGACGAACCGGTTATAGGGGGTGTCGGAGAAAGGGCAAGAGAAGGATGGGAATAGAGGTGTGAAGACAGTAGCGAGGGTAGAGTGAGAAAGGTAAAGAACAAGATACACGGAATGATGGGGAAAGGACGAGAGAACGATTGGAATCAAGTGGACAATAAATGGGAATTGACGTTGCATTTACATTCTAGGAGATTGTAGCCGTTAGAAAAGCAAGTATACAGAAGGGAGTTCCACAGGTGGGAAGTGCGAGAAAAGCAGCTGATCGAGTAGTAGTGACGGCTGCATTTAGTTGATTTAACTGTAACCTTGTTGCCAGGTGGTTGCTCGAGTAAATTCTTGTAAAGGGGCACCAGCGAGGTAAGCTCGTCGGGGCAGAAGCCATGAAAATATTTGTAGAAAAGACAGAGGGAAGCCACATACCGCCAGTGAGAAAGTGGCTGGAGTCGAGCTGCAGTCGATTATTTTACAGATTCTCCTTTGGCGCCATGGATCGAAAGAGAGATACCCACCCCCACGTATGACACTTAATTGACTGTTCTGAATAAAAGAATTACGCGCAAATACCCTTGGGAAAGGTATTAGTCAGTCTCTTCCTTCCAGTTATGGGTTAAATAACAGAACAGATTGGCTTTTATAGCCTTGGTTGGCCACTAGCCTACCGCAGAAATCAATGGCAACCTACTGCGGGAAAACCTTTTACCAGTCATTGATCCAAAGAGACATGATCGTCCCAGCATCTATCACGCATGGCACTTAACCAAGTGACTGATATTTGGTCTAGGAGTCAGTAGACACTGGTAGGTTATATTTGGATTTATAATAATTTAACTTACTTACCAGTTACGGAAGCGAGGTTCTAAACTTCCTCAGAAGTCACGTTCAGATTTATGATGTGCGAAATTGCTTCAGATCAAAATTTAGTTTGGAAAGAGCGTCTTGCAAACTAATATCTGTGTATCGATATAATTAATTCCGGACACTGATCGATATCTTACAAAAATCAATCGAGTTGTTTTTCTCCTTAAAAGGTCAAGAGAAATAAAGACAGGTAGTCAACCAACGACGAAGTGTTAGAAAGAATGGCAACAAAAAGGAAATTGATGCTGAGCATCAGGAAGAGACAACTGAAGTTCCTGGGACATGCAATGAGGAAGGAGAGCCTGGAGAACCTGATACTGACTGGTCAGATAGAAGGAAGGAGAGACAGAGGAAGGCAGCGGATAACATATCTGCAGAGTCTGATCAGGTGGATGACGGAACGGGTGTTGCCAGGAGCAACAGGAGCAAACATACTAAGAGCCACAAGGGATAGGGAGACGTGGAGATCCATGATCGCCTACGTCCTGAAGGGACAGGGCACTTAGAAGAAGAAGAAGAAGTCAACCAACTCCCTGAAGAGCTTGTGGAAATGGATGCTGTAACGAGGGTAGGAGAAAAAACGGCTGAGAGAGAAAAGAAAAAGGAATTTGTCGAGGGCTATGACAAGGTACATAAAAGATTCTATCATTCATTAACCGATTCCTTTCCATCCCACAACACGTCTTCCTATGGAATCGCTACACCATACCCATCTGCAGTGTGGTGCAGTGGAATTCTTTGCATTCACTTAAACGCAAATACCTCTGAGAAAAGTATTAATCCGTCGCTTCTCCCGCCATCTGTGGGTTAAATAGCAGGACAAATTGGGTTCTTTAGCATTGGCTGGGAATCAGTCTACCATAGAAAGTAAGGGCAACCTACTGCGGTAAAATCTTCTGCCCAGTTATGTTTCTTTCGAGACATGATCGCCCAAGCGTGTATCACGTATAACACTTAACTGACTGACTGAATAGTTAGAAACATGATTAAGACTTCTACTGGGCATAAAGTTGGGGATCAATTTTGTATTATGAAGTAATAAACTAATCCCCCACTAATTACTACTTCCTAATATTGTACACATCTTCCTCTAGCTATGAGTCAATTAACAGGACAGATATGGTTCATTAGCCTTGGCCGGGAATCAGTCTACCACAGAAAGTAATGACAACCTACTGCGGCAAAATCTTCCGCCCAGTCAATTATGTCTCTTTCAAGACATGATCGCCCAAGCGTGTATCACGTATGGCATCCAGTGCTGAACATTCGATGTTGGTTTGAGTTTTGTTTAACGGCATATCAACCATTATGGGTTATTTAATGCCAAAAAGGTGGGGTTTTAAGGTATTTTTTAAATGTTCAGTTATAGTGAGAAGGTTGATTTAGTCAAATTTTAATAAAAATTGTTTGTTTTATTTTGAAGTTGATTATTATAATTTTGAAGTTGAAAAGGTATAGATTGCTATGTGATGTCAGTTCTTCAATATGGCTGTGAATGGTCGACAATATCATCGAAGATGAGCGAAAAACTTGAAGCAACTTAAATGTTGTTGTACAGAAGGCTGCTGCGGATATCATGGATCGAGTATGTGAGCAATGATGAGGTTTTGGAAAGGATGGAAACGAAAAGGAAATTGATACTGAGCATCAAGAAGAGACAGCTAAAGTTCCTATGACATGCAATGAAGAAGGAGGGTTTGGAGAACGTGATACTAACAGGATAGATAGAGGGAAGGAGAGACAGGGGAAAACATTGTGTTTACTGGCCTGAGCCGGTGGATGGCAGAACGGTGGTAGCAGGAGAAGGCGCGCTAAGAGTCACCAGGTTTAAGGAGACGTGGAAGGCCATGATAGCCTACATCCTCAAAGGACAAGGCAAGTCATGGAGAAGAAGAAGAAGAAGTAGTTTATCTCTTTTGCTAATTCCTTTGTATCTCTAGGCTTCTTCTTCCATTTACTTAATCTTTGCGGCAAACTCTACATCTTTAGCAATAATTTATTGATTTGGTTTAAGTGTGAGTTTAGCTTAATGGCATATCAACACCTCTGTGGGTTATTTAATGCCAAAAAGGTAAAGTTTTAAGGTATTTTTCTTATGTTCAGTTATAGTGAGAAGATAGATTCAGTCAGGTTTGGTTAAAAATATTATTTCTTTTATTTTAGAAAACTGAAAATGTCTCCTAGTTTTGTATTCAAAAATATATTGCTGACAATATTTTTTTTCTTCAAAAATGTGTCACGGTAATAATTCTTCTTCAAAAATGTATATTTTTCTTTAAAAATCTATTTTTATGCATATATACTTCTATAAAAGTCTATTTTTATACTTTCATAGTGTTTGGGGTTAACTATTTGCCCAGAGCTGGGACCCTAACAGGTGCTTTCACTCCGGGCTAGAGTGAACCTGGGAACAACAGCAATTAAAAGGTGGTCGCATGCTCCTCACAACCTCCCAATCAGAAGCCTTGCTGCCGGATGTAGTTTACATCATATCCAGGACCTGAATCGATATGGGAGTTAAAAATAGTTCTATGCTTAAATTAGCTCAAATGAAATACCAATTACATAATCGATAAATAGATAGATACTAAATTTAGTGATTACAGCAATTAACCAAACACTGTGTTGCGTCAAGTTTTTTTTTTACGGCAAAAAAAATCAGCAAGCAAGACTCACTAAAAGAATCAATATTTAGTGTAGCCTATTTTTCTTATTTGAGAGTGAAGATCAATAACTACTTGAAAATAAATTGTTTCTGATTAGTCCAGTACAAAAAATAGGTGGCAGGAAGACTATACAGCGCCAATGTGTAATTGGATAAAATGGAACGGATGGGAAAAAGGAAAGACGAATAAAGATGTTTTTTTTCCTTCTTCCTTACGTTGTTGTTTATAATTGTAAACATTAAAAAACAAAACTGGATAATTAGAATCGCTTAGAGATTTACTGGGTGGGGTGGGGTAGGGTGGGGAGGGACCACACAAGGCAAAAATAAAACAATTCAAATGAACAATTAAGATAATGTTTTTGTGTTTGTTTTGGTTCTGTTGCTGTTTTACTTTTTAAAACGTAAAACAGTCAATCTTTGTCGGAGGTAAATGAAAAAAAAAAACTGAAGTAGGTCGGTAGGCGTAAAGGCAAAAACGGCGAGATGCATATAAAAAAGACTAACGTGAAAAGCACTAACTGGCAACTTTCTTTCCTTTTTCTCATCCGTTCCATTTTATCCAACTACACATTGGCGCTGTATAGTCTTATTGCCACCTATTTCTTTGTACTGGACTAAACAGAAGTAAGAAACGAACATAGCAATCAAAATGGGCACCTGCTCAAGAGAGAGAGAGAGAATGAGCATGAGAAAAACATTGTTTTCTATGTGATTTCCCTTCTTTTACTAAACTTTAGAATCATATATATATATATATATATATATATATATAAATAAAGAAAAATTAAGGCAGACACGCTATTTCATAGTAAATCAGAAGTATAGGCCTATTTCAGGCGAACCATCATCAGCTTCTGTCTTTATTGTACAGATTTCGTGTAAAATCTTCTGTACAATAAAGACGGAAGCTGATGATGGTTCCCCTGAAATAGGTCTAAACTTCAGATTTACTATGAAATAGCGTGTCTGCCTTAATTTTTCTTATATATATATATATATATATATATATATATATGATTCTAATTAATTTTCTATTAAGTTTTTCCAGTATCCTGTGAAACTTCCTTCTGTATACTTGCTTCCCTGACCACTACAACCTCTAGGAACTTAACTGCAATGTCAATTCCCATTTTTTATCCACATCACCTCGTGTATGTTGTTCTTTTCCTTTCTCTCTACCTTTGCAACTGTCTTCACACCTATGTTCTCTTGCCCTTTCTCTGACATCCTCTGTAACTGGTTCGTCTTTCTCTTCACTCTCCTCCTGCCCAAACCTTTACTCATCAGTGGCAGTATCGCTTTGCTTGGGGTGAAATGATTACAAAAAATCTTAACATTTTTCCGTTCTGCAGAATTTAAGCTATATAAAAATTGTCGATAGTTTTTATCGTGCCACGAATTATGTTTATTCCAACATAGCTAAAGACCCAGCATTTTAATTAAGTCCTTAATAATATCAAGTTTGACGCCAGACAATCTTCCTACTCTCTAGTCTTTTTAATCAGGGACCTATATCGACAGAAACAAGTCCACATTTAAGTTTTTAAAAGCGTCTGTCTCAGACCCACTTGTTATCCAATTGTTTTCCAGTGACTGTCTCGTCTCGGGCGATTTTAGTGAAAACTAAAAGCGTCTCCCGTAGACCGATAAAGGGTTTCATACTATCTCAAAATTGTTTTCAATTAGTGGGTAGTCTGTACAGTGTGCGAAAGAAGGTGGCATAGTGGTTCCCCATATTATTGAAAGTAGATCTTTCCACTCAAGCGTATCGCGGGCTAAATGTTTAAAGTGTTCTCCATAAATTGTTTTCAATCAGTTATGAGCGACTACAGTGAACAAAATTCAAGTTTTTGCTGCTGCTATCAATTAGCTAAGGTAGAAAATCTTAAGTTCATTCATGCGTACCCCGGGTTAAGTATTTAAAGCGTTACTTATCCGGATATATTGTTTCAGTTGACGGGTGGTCATTGCTGTCAAGCTACAGCGGATCCATGTGTAAATAGCAGTTAAAATGAAGCTTCTTTCCGCCCTGGAGTTTCTTATCTGCTGTCAGGAGAGAAGTTGGATGCGTGTGTATGATAATAACAGAGTGCGATGGATAAATTGTCGTCTGGGTGGCGCCCAAATTAAAATGTGGCATCTCATTTTGATAGGGGTACAGGGTGCGATAAATACATTGTCGTCTGAGTGGCGCCAAAATTTAAAAAACAACAACAGCGGCATCTCGTTTTCATAGATATATACATGGCGAACATAAACGAGAGTTATATCAAACAATAACATGTATCTAATACTTATGCGTGTCACTGTATATAGTAAAACTAGAAGCAATTACTTATATATATAAGTAATATATATATATATATCGTTTAGATTGATCGTCATTCGTGGTCGAGAAGTCTAAGACGCGCCAGATCACATGGCGGCTTCCCTTATGTGAATATGGGCCTCTGGTTCGAATCCTGCCGAATGACACACATTTTCGTAAAAAATTTAATCAAGCCGGTAGAAATAAATATTTAATACTGTTTGATTATAAACGGAATATCTACTTAAATACGAGTATCGATCAAAAATAATGTTCAAACAAATCATTTTATATATATATTTGTTAAATCTAACAGACAATGAATGCCTATTATAATTAATCATGAGCCGTTCTAAACATCGTGTTTTGGCTTTAATTTCAGGTGAAAATAAAGATAAAAATTGCCCAACATTTGGATAATTTTTTATTCTGCTGGTTCTCGACTTTCCGTTCACATAAGCCATCTACCACCTGCTGCTTCGATACATTTAATATATATATATATATAATTCGGAAGGTCAGCCGATTATGCTACCTTGATTTCAACCTTTCGTTATCTTTAACTGCTTATCTAACGCATTCTTGAACGCATAACAGGAACTTCCAGACCCGGAAGTTTAAAATAAGAGAAGTACTGATCAAAAAGCGTAAATATTTTCATCTATGTTTGCACGACCTTAAAAAAAAAAGATTTTCTGAGGTGTTTACATCCAAACATTACTTCAGATCTTTCATTTAGCAAGCTTTGTCGTTTTGTTAATGATTCTATGGCTAGATTCTCTTTTCAGCAAAATCTGCAGATATATATTCAATACATTTTGTGCACACATTTTCATTCACATACGTGCAAATATCCTTGGAATAGCTATTGAGCTGGTCAGTAATTGTAAACATTTTCATCCGGGTTTGTATGAGACTAAGATATATTTTCTGAGGTGTTTACATCCGAACATTACTTCAGACCTTTCATTTAGTAACCTTTTCGTTCCGGAAATGATATTATGGCTAACTGCTCTTCTTGGCTGACATCACCACCGTTGCAAGGTCTAGCAGTTTTTAATATGCAGATGCTCCAGATTAACATTGCAATTTTTCCTTTTAAATTTTTACACGGGGTTGGCTAGTTTGATACATTTTTTTTAGGGCTTTCTAGTTTGAATTAGAGTTGGGATTATAACATCGTTTTTGAAAATTTCATGTAGTACTTCCTACATATATTTTTTCTGTCCATTTGTATCTTGAATTTCTGCTTCGTAAATATATCCTTTAGTTTTTAAAACTTAGCCAAGTGAACATTTGCTTTTATCTCTGCAGTTACATCGTTACGATAATTTGCTGCACGTATATTTTAAAAATTCTTTGTTTTTTGTCTCTTGGTGAAATATATATAAGTGTGCCCGTGCTGTCAAATAATGACGGCAACACATATATTGATATATCAATTATTGAGTATCTTATATTAAAATCTAAGAAAAAAAGCAACAACCCAAAAGACAGGGGAGTTATATATATATATATATATATATACACACACACACAAAGGTATTTACTGTAATAGAGAGTATATATATATATATATATATATATATATATAATTATGAATTAAAAGTACATTGCGACACGGACATTTCTATGCTTGGAGATTTCTATCACGTCATCAGGCAATGTTGGATGTTGGGTTTGAAGCATCCCACATTGCCTGATGACTAGATAGAAATCTCGAAACAGACATTTCCATGTCGCAATGTACTTTTAATTCATAATTATATGATCATATCATGCTCTACAATATTTATTGTATTGAGCACTTGTTATAAAAAGCAAATGCCAAGGAACACAAAATCGTAAAGCCTTGGGTTCTCTTTACTTGGATATATATATATATATATATATATATATATATATATATATATATATAAAACAAACAGACTTTCTCTACGGACGTGCCGCATGTTGTGAACAAACACACCACGTGATGCAAACAAAAAATACTCGGACGCTATCGTGAAATACGTTTCTAATTCAAATTTAAAAATCACTTGTTTCTGATGAAGGACCGAAATATAAATACAAATTATAATAAAAATAAACAAATACTGTTCAAAAAAAGTACATTTTTAAATTCAAAACTTTTTATTAATATTCTTTCCTATATATATATATATATATATATACACTGCTTAATTATGTTTATATATATATATGCGTATATATAAAAGTTACTATTTAATTATGTATTTATATATATATATATATATATATGCTTATATATAAAAGTTACTATTTAATTATGTATTTATTTATATATATATATATATATGCTTATATATAAAATTTACTGTTTAATTATGTGTATATAATATATATATACACACACCCATATATATATATATATATATATACACCCATATATATATATATATATATATATATACACACACACACATATATATATATACACACACACACACACATACACATATATATATATACACACACACACATATATATACACACACACACATATATATATGTATATATATATATATATACACACACACATATATATATATATATATATATATATATATATATATATATATATATATATATATGTACACGACTGGTTTTATTATAATGAAGAGGACTTTTGAGATAGATTGAAGAGGTTAATGCGTGATGACAAAGAACTTATTCAAAGTTAGGACACAAAAGATATTCTTGGTGTGAGTTATTTTGCAATACATGATTAATTCCACAATTTATAAACAAACTTTAGGCAACTAAGTGGACAGTGGAGATAGACACATTCTAAAGGGTACATCTCTTCCTTTTTGCATCTTTTAAGAAATTAGGTGCCAATACTAAAATATCACATAGCAATGAATTGAAGAGAAATGGAAATGTGGAAACATGTAATAAAGCAATTGTATTCTTGTTAATCTATTCTAAGAGAAACTTATGCAGTTTTTAAAGTGTTAGAAATTCAATTATTTAACATCATATATCTAATCTATCTATCTAATCTTATTTATAAATGGAACTTTGTGTGCTTGTGTGTATCCGTTAGCTATAGACTTCAAAACGGCTGAACCGATTTTCTTGAAAATTTACAGAGCTGTACTATAAGCATCTGCGAATGTTCTTAGCTTGGTTTTGTGTCGAGGTACCCTCGATAAATATCGAAAATCGAAAATATCGGGTTATAGAAGGAGTGGTCCGATTTTAATCAAATTTGATACACTCATAGACAAAGACATAAGAAACGATATTCAGAAGTTTCAAGGTTATAGTTCTTACAGTTGTGCAGAAAATCGATAATATATATATATATATATATATATATATATATATATATATATAAGACAAGATGTTTGTGTGTGTCTCTGTTTATCTGTCTGTATATCCTTTATACAAATTCACAATTTTATCCGACTCACATCAAACTTCACACAAATATTCTTTACGCTGGGTCTGAGCTACAGGACCATGGATTAGTTTTAAAGCTTTCATTACACCCGAGCAATGCCGGGCTATACTGCTAGTTGCAGTTAAATGACAAAATGTATCGTCGCTCCCATGGAAAATGAACGAAACAAGAGATTTGCCATAAAATAAATGTGTGTGTAATATTCGAATATATTTTTTTTCATTTTTGCATAATTTGGATATATTTATTCTAATGATTTTAAAAGGGCAATTCTTTTCACTTACGTATTTTATTTTACATCCGACAATATTTAATTGGAAAGACAAAAATACAAGATTATTCAGGCAGAAAATATAAACAATGCAATTGTAAAATTACTTAAAAATACAGAAAACGTTTATTTTTATTTGAACACACAAACATATATATATATATACGCAGGCATATACACAGAAATACACCATATATATATATATATATATATATATATGTATATATACTCACAGATAGACATAAACACACAATTATATATATATATATATATATATATATATATATATATGTATACTCGCTGACAGGCATTAACACACGCACGCACACTATATATATATATATATATATATATATATACTGACAGACAGACATAAACACATACAATATATATATATATATATATATATTGTATGTGTGTATATATATATATATGAATACATATACACGTACACATACACGTGTGTGTTTGTTCACGCGTAGATAAGTCTAGCATTATAAAAAAAATTACACCTTTCTTTCCTAAATTAATTTCCTATCAAAGCTATTCTCGGCCATCTCTCTTTATCATAATTTCTTAATTTTTTTTCTCTTTCTCTTCTTTGTCATCCTTTATTTTTTCCAAACCCTTACCGCAACCCAACCTTTTAAATATCCTACTCTTAACCGAGGTTTTTATTTCCCCAACCCGCCACTTACAGCCAGCAAATTCTCTTTTTCTTTTCCTTTCTGCAATTTTAATCTCCCCATTATTCCCAAACTGAGTGACACTGGCCGGCCCTGGTTGGGATTGGGATTGAATGTAACTGTATGAGTGTGTGTGTGTGTGTGTGTGTATCTGTACCGTGCTTTTTCAACTGATCAAGTTTGCGTGGGTGTGCATTCAAGCGTTTTCTTTCACAGTACACACACACACACACACACACACATACACATATAAGTGTAAAAACTAATTGCAAAGAAATGTAAGCCCAGACTACCAGTTTTACGTGCAGCCGATCATTAGGCGTAGTTTAATTATTCATGGCTCAAGTTTTACAGTTTGTATTTTCGGACGGCGCACGTAAATCTGTGAAATTAATACATAGTTAACTTTTTATAAGCTCTACGAGTGTACTCCTACCGTCAAAAATGAGTGCAAAATATTTGAGAGGATTATTAATTTTTTTCCTCACAGGTTATGCCTGCTTTTATATTAGACACGATTATATATAGTTTTACTCGTCTCGAAAACTTTAGAACGAAGGAAAAAATGGTTTTTACAAAAAGAAAGAGCTGAGGACATGAAAGTTTGTCAAATGTGTTCGGACAGAAATCATCACGTCATCAGGAAGCCGAAAGAAAACAACCTAGGTTTCCTAGGTAGGTTCGTCTGGCTCATTACGTTCTTATATATATATATATATATATATATATATATATATATTCCTGTAAGTGAATGCAAGGAATTCAACTGGAATTCGAACTCGGAACCCCGATTTGTCGTTCCGAGTTGATATTCACTGCACCACAACGCATATCACATGACAGAGTGAACCAGCTACAGAAGAGGTCACAAATAAGCATTAGTGTAGGCATTTATTGTACAGTCTACAGCAATGATTCTCGACGGTTTTGCCGCAGCTCACAAGTGTCCCGCGCGATTTTCCTAAGTGTGCCACGAAATATTGTCTTTTTTAGTGATCAAGGCCTTGTGGATCTTCGTCGCCAATTTGTTGTGAAGTTGTGGCAAAAATTCACCGCCAAGTTGTAGTGACCGGATTGTGCCGGAAGTAAGACACGGAACAAGAAGGTAGGTTCAAAGCAATGTATTAGGATAACAAGAAACAACATATACAAAAGAAGTGTTAATAATAAGTAATATAGAAATAAGCAAGTCCGAAAGTATTTTTACGCTGCCTGACTAGTAGCTGTCGTCAACCTCTATTTGACTATTCTGTAAATGCGGTATTTAATTGCCTTCCCAAAATGTGGCACAAGGCCTTTTTAATGTGGGTAATCCGGGCTATATAGCCCGAGCAAAAAACTGATGTCTGATTTTCCTCAGACGAGACACTAACCTTCGGCGGAGCCTCGACTGGGTAATTACTTTCTGTTCGAAGGCATAGAGCAGCCAACTACTCGTAACTGTGGTATTTAATTGTTTTCCCACTTAAGATGTGACACAAGGCCTTTCTAATGTGGGTTATCCGGGCCATATAGCCCGGCCAAAAATTCCTGTCTAACGTTCCCTAGACGAAACTAGCTTTCGGTGAAGCCTCTACTGGGTTATTACTCTCCCCAGGAAGGCAGAGAGTTAGACAAGGCACAAGGCAGCCAACTGCTCGTAACTGCTCTCTAGAAGTCACGCAAGTAATTTATATATTTCACGAGGAAGAGTTCATTCCTCGAAGGAAGGCATCATAACACAAGGGATTAAAATAAAACATTTGACGGTACCGATTGCTAAGTTTTGAATTTCAATTCAGGAGTAATATTCCACATTAGCTAAACATTTTTTTCAATTTTCTTCTTATGTGAATTAAATAACATCAAAAATAAAAAGCGAGAAAGACTACACTAAACCAAAAAAGAAATAAGGGTCTTTCTTTATCGCAAATTCGACGAAACACAGGTTTCACACTAATCAGTCAAGGGCCATACATAATACACGTTTTGGGCGATCATGTCTCGAAAGAGACATGAGTGACTGGGCATAAGATTATCCCTCGGAAGGTTGCCATTATTTTCTACGGTAAACTGGTTTCCAAAGCTATAGAACCCAATCTGTCCTGTTATTTGACTCATAGCTAGAGGGAGAAGATATGTACTATATTATTAAGTAGCTTTTTTTTAATGGGATCAGTTTATTACTACATAACAATAGAAAACAGATCCCCCACTTTATGCCCAGTAGAAGCCTTAATCATGTTTCTTACTATTATATTCAGTCAGTTAAGTTCGATACATGATACAAGCTTTGGGCGATCATGTCTCGAATGAGACATGACTGACTGGGCAGAAGATTATCCCGCAGTGGGTTGCCATTGCTTTCTGCGGTAGACTGGTTGCCGACCAAGGCTATAGAACTCAATCTGTCCTGTTATTTAACCCATAATTAGTGGGAAGAGACGGATTAATACCTTTTCCAAGGGTATTTATCCGTAAGTGAATGGAAAGAATTCAACTTAAATTCGAACTTGGATCCCCGATATCGCCAGGATTTCCGAAGCAATTACCCATTTAGGTACTGACCAGACTATGTTGCTTAACTTCGGTGAAGTTCAGGAAAAAAAAAGGAACCGATGTTTTAACATGATGTAGCCGTAAGCTACCAGCCGCCATTCACGATGACAGCATCTAGAATTCCCGAATTGACTCGATTAGGTAGTGATCAAACATCATGATATATGGCCCTTAACTGACACCACACCCATCCAGTGTTAAACATTCAATGTTGGTTTGAGTTTGAGTTTTGTTTAACGGCATATCAACACCACTGTGGGTTATTTAATGCCAAAAATGTGGGGTTTTAAGGTATTTTTCTTATCTTCAATTATAGTGAGAAGATTGATTCAGTCAGGTTTGGTTAAAAATATTATTTCTTTTATTTTAGAAAACAGAAAATGTCTTCTAGTTTTGTATTCAAAAATGTATTGCTGATAAAGTTTTTTTCGTTCAAAAATGTGTCACGTTAATAATTTTTCTTCAAAAATATATATTTTTCTTTAAAAATCTATTTTTATGCATATATACTTCAATAAAAGTCTATTTTTATACTTTT
This sequence comes from Ascarosepion bandense, assembly GCA_037127315.1. Classification (NCBI taxonomy): domain Eukaryota; kingdom Metazoa; phylum Mollusca; class Cephalopoda; order Sepiida; family Sepiidae; genus Ascarosepion; species Ascarosepion bandense. The sequence continues at coordinate 405,763 of JBBBDQ010029164.1, read as the reverse complement.
ATAGTGTTTGGGGGTTAACTATTTGCCCAGAGCTGGGACCCTAACAGGTGCTTTCACCCCGGGCTAGAGTGAACCTGGGAACAACAGCAATTACGAGGTGGTCGCATGCTCCTCACAACCTCCCAATCAGAAGCCTTGCTGCCGGATGTAGTTTACCGTCATATCCAGGACCTGAATCGATATGGGAGTTAAAAATAGTTCTATGCTTAAATTAGCTCAAATGAAATACCAATTACATAATCGATAAATAGATAGATACTAAATTTAGTGATTGCAGCAATTAACCAAACACTGTGTTGCCTCAAGTTTTTTTTTTTTACGGCAATAAAATCACCAAGCAAGACTCACTAAAAGAATCAATATTTAGTGTAGCCTATTTTTCTTATTTGAGAGTGAAGATCAATAACTACTTGAAAATAAATTGCTTCTGATTAGTCCAGTACAAAAAATAGGTGGCAGGAAGACTATACAGCGCCAATGTGTAGTTGGATAAAATGGAACGGATGAGAAAAAGGAAAGAAAGTTGCCTGTTAGTGCTTTTCACGTTAGTCTTTTTTATATGCATCTTGCCGTTTTTGCCTTTACGCCTACCGACCTACTTCAGTATTTTTTTTCATTTACCTCCGACAAAGATTGACTGTTTTACGTTTTCAAAAGTAAAACAGCAACAGAACCAAAACAAACACAAAAACATTATCTTAATTGTTCATTTGAATTGTTTTATTTTTGCCTTGTGTGTTCCCTCCCCACCCCACCCTACCCCACCCCACCCCACCCCACCCAGTAAATCTCTAAGCGATTCTAATTATCCAGTTTTGTTTTTGATGTTTACAATTATAAACAACAACGTAAGGAAGAAGGAAAAAAACATCTTTATTCGTCTTTCCTTTTTCCCATCCGTTCCATTTTATCCAATTACACATTGGCGCTGTATAGTCTTCCTGCCACCTATTTTTTGTACTGGACTAATCAGAAGCAATTTATTTTCAAGTAGTTATTGATCTTTTTTCTTCATTATGTTGTTGTTGATAATCGTAAACATTAATAAACAAAACTGGATAATTAGAATCGCTTAGAGATTTACTGGGGTGGGGTGGGGAGGGAACACACAAGTCAAAAATAAAACAATTCAAATGAACAATTAAGATTATGTTTTTGTGTTTGTGAAGTTAAGAAACAAAAACAGGAATCGATGTTTTAACATGATGTAGCCGTATGCTACCAGTCGCCATTCACGCTTACAGCATCTAGAATTCCCGAATTGACTCGTTTAGGTCGTGACCAAACATGATGTTTAATTTCGGTAATCATAAGGGAACTAGTGCTTCATCGTGACAGCGCCGAAAGATCATTATGCCACCCGACATTCAAGGTTAAAGCACCTGCTATTCCCAAGCGGTCACTCGTCTATTGACCAGAATCGACGTTGCTTACCATCGGTGATCGTACGGGAACGGGCGTTTCATCATTCAGTCAGTTAAGTGCCATACGTGATACACGCTTGGGCGACCATGTCTCAAAAGAGACATGACTGACTCGACAGAAGATTATCCCGCAGTAGGTTGCCATTGCTTTCTGCGGTAGACTGGTTGCTGAAGAAGGCTATAGAACCCAGTCTGTCCTATTATTTAACCCATAACTGGAGGGAAGAGACGGATTAATACCTTTCCCAAGGGTATTTGCGTGTAAGTGAATGCAAGGAACGTGGCCGTAAGCCCATTATGCTATCCACACATCCAAACTTACAACACCTGGTGTTCCCAAGCGGTTACCTGTCTAGGTACTAGCATGCTTTTCCCAAGAACATTGGTGCGAAAATGAATGCAGCAATCTGTCCGACAATATGAGATGAGGTTGCTGTAGAGTTTTCAAACATTTTTGACGCTTCCTTTTTAGCTAAATTATCAATAATAATAATAATAATAATAATAATAATAATAATAATAATCAAACACTGGTATGAACATCACCCAGCACCGTTTACAGAAACAGATGTTACCATTCTATGGGATTACACCATCAACACAGAGAGGAAAACTGAAGCAAATAGGCCGGACATTATTGCTAAAAACCAGAAAGAAAAAAAAATTGTCTATTATTTGATATGGCTTGTCCAGTGGATTGTAACATAGCAACCAAGGAATTTGAAAAACTGTCAAAATATAAAGACCTGGAAATTGAAATAGAAAAAATATGGAAATTGAAAACAAGAGTTGTGTCAGTGAGAGTAGGTGCACTTGGAATGATAAAAAATGGAACAAAACAACACGTTGAAAGAATCCCTGGAAACCCCAGCTTAAGAGATATACAAAAAATGTCGTTAACTACAGCCCACACACTAAGGAGAATTTTGTCTATGTAACGCTAGGGATGATGGGGAAGATAGAAAAAACATGAAATGGAGCCACAACAACACGCCACAACCTGCCTTAGGTCTTCCCGCAGACTTGGTCGGTAGTGCGACCATAGCAGAAATAGAAATATGATGAAAAATGACATAATAATAAATAATAATAATAATAATAATAATAAAACAAAAAGATTATTGATTATTGAGCCTGAAATATGAAAGAACTTCCTATTCTTTATCTGTGTTTGTTTACTTCGCCGCATTTGTAATATGAGTGCAGGTGTTGCCATGAAGTAAAATCATCGTTTTCCTTGCCGAGGAAAAAAAAAAAAACAAAAAAAAAAACTAACAAACAAAAAAACAAATAATAAAAAAAACGATTAGATTGTTCCAGAACGTTATAAAAATGAACTCACTGATGCGTCACTTTACCTTTTCTGCAAATTCGCATATTTTTCTTTTCTTAAAAAAAAAAACAAAAAAAAAACTCTTCTTTCAAATGCTCCAACTATTCATGTATATTGTGTTGGCTCTGAGATCTCACAGTGCACTATTTGTCCTTGATCACCACATTGTCTGGTTCAGACTACTCTCCGGTCTTTAGAGAGATGTATCCATTGTTTCTTGTTTAGGACTGGGTTTCCGGCTCCTTCTAAATTCTTCATAATTTTTTTTTTTTCACTTCCTGTAGCTCCTTACGGCTTAATCTCATTATGGCCGTCTTCTGATTCCTGAAACCTGTTCCTTTATTTTCCTTTCTACTCACTAAAATTATTTCATTTTCTTTTACTCTCAGTAACCCCCCTGCGTCTTAGTGGCATTATCGCCATCTTCTGTCTTCCAGAAACCTGTTCCTTTATTTTCCTTTCTTCTCACTCAAGTTTTCGAATTCTCTTTCACTCTCAGTAACCCCTTGCGTCTTAGTGGCATTATCGCCATCTTGTGTCTACTTGAAACCAGTTCTTTTATTGTCCTTTCTCTTTACTCAAGTCTTCTCATTCCATTTCACACCCAGTAATTTCTTAAGTCTTAGTGGCATTATCGCCTTTTTCTGTCTTTCTGAAATCTGTTCTTTTATTGTCCTTTCTTATCACTAAAATCTTCTTATTCTCTTTCACACTCAGTAATGCCTTCTGTCTTAGTGGCATAATCACCATCTTCTGTCTTCCTGAAACCTGTTCTTTTACTGTCTTTTCTCCTCATTAAAGTCTTCTCATGCTCTTACTCCCAGTAACATATTGCTTAAGGTGTGTGTGTGTGAGTGTATATATATTTATATATCCTTCACTTCCCCTTTCTCTTTTTTAGAGCTAGACAAAGCCAAATTTTTAAATTTTTCACTTAAAACTCAATCTAAAAGTTGTCCAAAATCTAAAAATAGACATTGATTGCTATCTACTTATCAACCCCACCCCTCTATTTTTTTTTTCTGTGACGTAAATTTTTGAACTTCCGCCGATAATATCTTGTTTTATTTTGAGTATAAAGGTTGCCGATGAGATGTGAAATCTCTCTTAGGGATTTCGTGTAGAAATGATCATACAACGGTTTTGAACTGCGAAATTTATTTTATTTTATAATTGGCTCTGTAATTTAAATATTGATTGCACTGAGCAATATTGATTGCACTGGATCATTTTTTAATATTAAATATTAATTAGGATCGGGTCTTTGGGATTTACCTTCCTGCTTTACTTTTGGATTAAAGTTTTTATATATATATATTAAACAGTTACTGATAGAGAGGATTTAGACTAGTAAACAATCAAATTACAAAATTAAAAAGTACAACAATTTAAATATCTGGAACGTGATTTAACAGAGAAAAGAAACTGCAACTCTGAAATTCGAAAGATGCCTTCCAAATACCAAAAAGTTATAACAAAACAGGAAAACTTCGTTATAGACCAAAATGGTTTTAACTGTTCTATCAGCCATTCTGCATGCCAGCGAATGCTGGACCATCTCCGCACAAATTAGATAGACACTAGAAGCAACAGAAATGTGGCTCTACAGAAGGATGTTGAGAATACCATGAACTGAGCATATAACAAACGAAGAAGTTTTAGAGAAAATGGAAATAAAGTGACAATTAGACTCACAGAGATATTTGAACTTTCTAAGGCACATAATGAGGAAAGACGGCTTGGAAAATTTAACACTCACATGACATGTTGAATGCAAGAAAAACAGCGCACAGCCTACCTAACGAATTTTTGCAAATGGATAGCAGAACTGGATTTAAGAATGATAAAAAAAGAAAATTTATTGTGGAGAGCAATGATCGCCAACGTCCTGAAGTCTAAGTACCATAGAGGAAAGCTCATCAGAACAATTTATCATATTTTATCATATACTGAGAAAAGTGGGCGTGTTGAATTTGACACTCATATGTGTTGTGGAGTAGTTTTCGCATTGAAAGTTACAATCGTGTTATGTCGGTTTGCTAATCGACTTAACGCGCCCAAAATGTTAGGAACTTGGTAATCTTACTCTGTAAGCTGACTCCTTAGTATTCAGCTAACTGCCGACTAATATCAACTGCCTAGTAGTTCTACTGAATTCCAATAGAACTTTCAAGAACTTCTTAATATTTATTGTATGAAAAATACAATTGTGGCACAAGGCCGATTTGTCGGGTGGGGGGAAATCAGGTTGGTCATCAGTACCTATTTTATACCTAGCTAATCCGACTCATGACCCAAACATACTTTACAATTTTCTCATCCACCACAAGAACAGGTCCATCATCATTCAATCCTTCATACACCAAAATACCTCAAACATACCAAGGACCTAAAAAAACAAAAAACAAAAACAAAAAACAAAAACCAAAAAAAACAAAAGGAGTATAAAAATTTTATTGTGAAAAATATATACAAAAATATATTTAAAAATATATCATGAAATGATATGTGTGGAGGGCAAGACATATAATCCCAAAACAATTTTTTTTTAAACAAAAGATACAAACAGAAATCATGATTTTAGTTGGTCCCAATCAACCCACAAAACAAAGAGGCCGCTGTATTCTGCCCATAGGACAAAATCAAGAGGCACTCTTTCTACAGGGAGTGGAGAGGAAAAAATAAAGCTGATGGGGAGAATATAATCTTGACCCAGACGAGATAAAACGGGACAAAAAATAAAAACTGGGGAAATTGGGAATCTCGATCTGGATCATAACAAAAGACAATGCCGGAGACAGGCTAGGACTCACATTCATTCCCATTAACTAGGTACACAAAAAGGAACTACCTTAACCAGGGGAAGGTTCCAAAGGAATCCACCCCGATGTGACTAGTAGATATAAAAGAGAAAATCAAGTCTAGTCCCGTTCACGCGAACCAGGCTCGCCACATTTACCCACCTTTCGCTAAAGCCTATCTATCCCAAGAACTTCTCGAGTTAACTTCCTGTTAACTCTTATTTATATAGGAGGGAGAGTCCATTATCTGAGGAATAGGTGTGTTACACCTTAACAATAGGACATACATCAGTGAGTAACATCGATTAACTTAACTTGCTTGTAGAATTGAATGACGGAACAGAGACTGAGGTGTAGCTAGTGAAAAACCATTGAGGTATAGAGGTGGCTGTGAAGAGCTGTGATCGCCAACGATTTGACGAGACACGGTCTATTAAAGAAAATTTATTTATTTATTTATCTGCAAATTCATTGTTTTATTTCCACGTTTCTTGGAAAACGTGTTTTACTACATTTCCAGTAGCGGTAAATACGTACGATTGAACATGGTTGGAAAAGCACACTGAGCTTGATATTTGGTTCACATCTGCCAATGGAATACGTCAAGATGGATGAAGCGGTGAGGGAGAGAGAGAGAGAGAGAGAGGGGGGGATAGATAGTTAAGCATAGAACGAAGGAGAGAGCGAGCGAAGTGATGAAAGAAAGTCTCGATCGAATGATATAATCAAATACAGAAATAAGAAAAAAAAATGAAAAGAAAAGAATATAAAACAGAGAGAGAGAGAGAGAGAGAGAGAGAGAGATATCAACAAGTATTATATATTGGGTTACGGTCATATCACGTCGAATACACCGGTTCTCGCTCACCGAAGTTAAGCAACGTTGAGCTTGGTTAGTATTTAGATGGGTGACCGCTTTGGAATACCAGGTGCTGTAAGCGTTTATTGACGGATGTGCGTTGTAGTGAAGTGGATGTCGGCTCGGAGGGGAAAATCGGTGGGCCGAGTTAGAATTCCAGTCGAACACTCTGCATTCACTTTCGCACTGGTACTCTTGGGAAAGGTATTAATCTGCCCTTTCCTTCCAGTTATGAGTTAAATAACAAGAGTAGGACTTGGGGACCCTGCCCTTAAACAAATCCCAATGAAACTTTCTCCATCGGTAAATTCAGATAAAACTTAGTGGGGAAATAGCCATATTCAACATGTCATTTTAAGATTTATTGAGAGATCGAGAGTTGGCTGTTATTTAGAACACTTTTGCAGAGCCACTAGTAGTCCTTAAAGCCGAACTTGCGGGATACTGTGCGCTGATTTATTCCATTAGCAAACAAAAGCTTAACATCATTTGAAACACGTTTGCATTCATTGCGAGCAGAGAAAAAAAACACTTCACTCCAGTGAAGCCTGAAGGAGTGATTCCTGTGGGCAATGGCGGCCGAGCATGTATGAGAGAACCAAGAGGAAGAATGGGGCTTAAGTCGGAACTTCCTGGCAGGGATGAAAGCATCAATGGCAGTTTTCATTCAGGAGGAGACCTCTGAGGTACAGTTCGAGACTAAAAACTTTGTTCCAAGGGACATCACAAAGGAAGTCGCGGAACGACTCCCAGTCCGCTCTTTGATAGCAGTAGGATATTCTGCTGGTAGGAGATTCTTCGAAGTAGTTGAAGAAAACAGAAACCACGTCGTAGTCAGAGTTTTCAAGAGGACATTGCTGCATGGAATGGCAAGAGTCAGGAATAGAAGTGAAGCAAAAGTCTAACAGTGAGGCAACTCCATCAGGGTTGTTGGCGAAACTCGTGCGGAATTCCCCCCCACTTGCATGAGTGATTGAAAAGTTCATGTAATGGACACCAGCGAGTTCTGTGACTAAGCTTTCCAGCCATTTGGCATGGTGGGCATTTTTCACACTCCACCCACAGGTGAAGAGGCTCATCCCTTATATATATATATATATATATATATATATATATATATATATATATTAGTTTCTATAGGCTTTGAAATGTAAAGTGTTTGTATAACGAAGTTATCAGTGACAATTGTCTAATTTCAAAAACTAAAGTTTTATTTCACTCTTTGATTAGATACCATCCCAATATGGATGTCCTTAAACTGGAGTAGATAGACTAAACTATCGCCCGGTTCACACTCCACCCACGTCTATTGAACAGGTGAAGAGGCTCATCCCTTGTTCCCTGTTTAGGATGTGGTTTCCGGCTTTCTCTTTTCCAATCTTTTCACTTTTCCTTTTTTTTTTTTTCAATTGGAGTAGATAGATTTAACTATCGCCCAGTTCACACTCCACCCACGTCTATTGAACAGGTGAAGAGGCTCATCCCTTCTTCCCTGTTTAGGATGTGGTTTTTGGCTTTCTCTTTTCCAATCTTTTGACTCTCACGTAGCCCCCTGCGCATCAATGGCGTTACTGCCTTGATCGGGGTGATAAGATAAAAGAAAAACACAAATATATTAGCGGATGAGAGAAAATGTCCTTGTCTATATTGTCAGAAATGTTGTCTAGTATAAAAGAGTCAGGAGAGAAATAAGAAAAAAAGTAGCTACACGAGAGAGACGCAGAAATATTTAAGAATGGTCTTGTGATTCAAGAGAACTCACCCGAGCTAGAGGAAGATGTTCGCATCCATAAACGCTTAGGCTATTATTGTAAATGTTTTGTGTTATTTTGGGTAAGGAGAGGCCTCAAGTAGTGGTAGATTGATTGATATTGAGAGTTGTTTAACAGCATATCAAATTCTGTGGATTATTTAATGCAAAATAGGTGGGGTTTCAGGGATTTTTTAAATGTTTGATTATAGTGAGACAGTTGATTTAGTCAGATTTTAATGAAGTTTTGGGGTTTTATTTTTTATTTTAGAAAACTGAAAATGTTTTCTCATTTTGTATTCAAAAATGTTTTACTGAGAATAGTTTTTTTCTTCAAAAATGTGTTATGGTAATAATTTTCCTTTAAAAACATATTGCTGGTAATATTTTTCTTTCAAAAATGTATATTTTTCTATAAAAGTTTATTTTTATGTATATATTTCTATAAAAGTGGATTTTTATACTTTCATAGTGTTTTAACCCCAGTTTGGGGGTTAACTATTTGCCCATAGCTGAGACTCTAACAGGTGCTACCACACCGGTCAGGGTAGACCTGGGAACAACAGCAATTAAGAGGTTGTTCCATGCTCCTCACAACCTCCTAATCAGAGGCCTTGCTGCCGAATGCAGTTTACCATCATGCCCAGGACCCCCAAGCTAGAGGAATATGTTCGCTTACATAAACGCTTGGGCTATTATTATAAATGTTTTGGGTTATTTTTGGTAAGGAGAGACCTCAGGTTGTGGTAGAAGACGTTCGTCAGCTGCGACATGTGTAGGAAGGGAACTGGCATGAATACAGCATTGTGTGGCCTCAGGATCACTCACCGAAGGCGCTGGCAGGGATACCCATCCTTGCGAGTCACGTCACTATAACAACCCCGATATAATTAAAAAAGCATGAAAACGTTGCCACAGTCGGCACACATCATAGTAAATCTGAGAGAGCACCACTATTAAGGCCTGAGGAGAAGAAATACACCGGGAATCTCTTCCAAAACAAGAAACAACGAATGAGCCTCTACTTCTGTCGGAGGAGGTGTATGAACCGGGCGATAGTAGGGTTTATCTAATCCAATAAATAAATAAATAAATGAATAAAGGAAGAAATACATAAAATAAAAATAAAATAAAATAATATATTAAAAAAATATAATATTAAAAAATATTACAATAAAAGAAAAAAATCTATTAAGTTTTAATTTAGTTAAAGTCAGGACATCAATTACTAGTTCAGTAGAGCATTTAGACCAGTGAAGGATTTGCTAACGAAACAAAAAACACAGCTCAGTATAGCAAAAATGAAACATTCCGTCAGAATATATATATATATAGATAGATAGATAGATAAGGCGGCAATAAAGTTACAATAAATTTACTTATTATTATCACAAAAAAAAGTAATTAATTTAATATTGTTTATCAAAGCATTTTGGTGTTATTAACCAGGAATAAGTAGAGCCATTTTTATTATTATTTTCTGTACTGTTGATAATTTACTTTGTTTTAATTGTTATTGTAAGTAACGGCCTAGTGAGTTCATTGATCTAATATATATATATATATATATATATATATATATATATATATATATATATATATATATGTAAATTGGACATTGAAATCAATACTCAGTGATGACAGTGTTCATGCTTAAACTCAATAACCAGGCAAAACGATTGCTTTTATCCATGTAACAGACTGTCGCCGCTGACAGTTGACTTCAATGTTCACTCTTATGTACGCTCTGTCCCTGATACTGAACACTTTAACACAAATATATCACACCTTAAAACTTTTAATCATATAATATATATATATATATATATATACATATATATCATTATACACACACATATATATATATATATATATATATATATATATATATGATTTGTTTGAACATTATTTTGTTCAAACAAATCATTTCAAATTGTCGGTTGTTTATAACCAAGTTTCGTTAATCTTCGTTAATTTCCGTATTATATATCTATCTATCATTATATATATATATATATATATATATATATATATAATAGAATCACACAAATATGAAAAGTTTAAAGCCAGACGTGAACAGAATAAGCTCGTTGATTATCATTGGTAGAAATAAATAAAAATTTGATCACATGGAAATGTGAGTTCAAGATTTGAGCTCGTGACATCTGTATATCGATTGGTTGGCATGAACATTGTCACAATATCAAAGGAACTTTCTACTACATTTCGCTCGTGTTGGAATCAGATCACTCCCACACTAGGCCCAATCAGTAACCATTTAACTAGTACCCGTGACGTAAATAAGTATTAACGCAACAAAACCACTTTTTCTGATGAATTCTCTTCACTGTTTCTTTTTTTTTTTAAGGAGAAAAATTATTTTGTACGTCGAAGTTTTATTTTTTCTTTAATTTTTATTTTTTATTTTGTAATTAATTTTCTGAATTTCAACCTATTTGAAACTTGCTTTAATTTTTCTTTAAAAGAAAGAGTTTAACATATACCCCCCAAAAACTAAATCCATGGTCACCCGCAAAAAGAAAAGACCAATATGCCAACTGCTAGTCGGAGAATCTAAAATAAAACAGGTAAAAAAATTCAAATACTTGGGAAGTGTTTTGACAGTGAATGGAAAATGCAACACGGAGATCTAAAAACGCATTGGCCTGGCCAAAGACGCATTTCAGAAACTAACCAGAGTACTGAAAGACAGAAAAATCTCATTAGAAACAAAGAAAAGAGTGCTGGATTGCTATGTGATATCTATCCTTCTGTATGGAAATGAATGTTGAACAGCTTCATCAAAGATGAAGGAGAGGCTTGAGGGAGCAGAAATGTGGTTTTACAGAAGGATGCTGAGGATACCATGGACAGAATATGTGTACAACGATGAGGTGTTGGAAAGAATGCAAACGAAAAGAAAACTGATAATAAATATGAGGTTCCTGGGACACGTAATGAGAAAGGAGGGCCTAGAGAACTTGATACTCACAGGTCGGATAAATGGAAAAAGAGACAGGGGAAAGCAGCGCAAGACGTACTTGTTGGGTCTGAGCAAATAGTTGCTTAGAAGAGATACCAAGAGAACAATTACTGAGGTCGACAAGAGACAGAGCCAAGTGGAAGTCCATGATCGCCTACGTCCTGAAGGGACACAGCACATGAAGAAGAAGAAATAAAACTAAAAGACATGACTGCGTAGCTAATCAGTAATTAGAAATATATCTAATCAAAATTTGATAAAAAATAAGAAATTCTTATGTGGATATAAAGTGGGGGACCAATTCTCTATTACAATCAATATATAAACTGATCTCTCATTTTGCGACCATGATAGTTTCTATATTTTTCATAGTCTAGATTTATAGGCATGAGCAAATGGATTGCAGAACAGGGTTTGGGAGAAATACCAAGAGAAAAAATATTAAGAGCAACAAGAGACAGAGCCAAGTGGAAGTCCATGATCGCCTACGTCCTGAAGGGACATGAAGAAGAAAAAGAATGTTTTGTTTTTTATTCGTTCTCACTGTCAATATTTCATTTCATTCATTTCGATTGAATATTAAAAAGTAAAAATTTTTAGTAGCAAAAATTCCCAAAACAAAATTTTTCATCCTTATCGGTCTACAGTATTTATTATCAATAAATAAATAAAAAATAGCAAAAAAGCTATCTTCATGCCAAAAACTAATTTCTTGCCTCACTTTCCTTTTTAATTCGTCTCATATTCTTAGCCTTTTTTTTAGATTTTAAAATTCATAAAACTGAAGTAAAAAAAAATTCCAGAGATAATATATATCTGGGGAATTTTGCTTTCCGAGGATTAAATTTTAGATTTTGTTACTGATAAAATAAACTAATTAAAATATATATGTCCACCTTGTACAAGGCCTAGGAGTCACTCGAAGTAGTTGATTACTGAGTAAAAGACAGTTTATAGGATACGTCGGGAAGAGAACGGTTGGAACAAGTTAAAATTTTATTGATCGGGGAAGAATTTTCTTGGAAGTAGGTTCGTGAAAAGAAAATGCTCCCGTGGAACTTTATAGGATATGCTGGGAAGAGAACGGTTGACCCTAGGCGTGGAACAAGTTAAAATTTTATTGATCGGGGAAGAATTTTCTTGGAAGTAGGTTCGTGAAAAGAAAATGCTCGCGTGGAACTTAGGTCTCACCAAGGGAATAGGAAGTTGAGTGAAGATGGTTCGCTACAACGTGCATGGCATGTTCTGACGATAGTTTTCGTTTGAGTTCGGATGCATAAACTTTCATGTCCAAAATGGCACACACAAAATACAAGGACAGTTTGTAAAAAGAGTTCAAGGAGAATGTAATGAAGTTAAAACAGTGTTTGATATGGAGAAATCGATTTGAAACGCTAAACTTAACAAAAGCCCTTTTACGGTCTTTCTAACGTAATCAGACCTATATTAACGGTTCTGTACAAAAAGAAAACCCTACACATGTTTTGATCAGAAAATGCATTTAAATATCAGCACAAATAATTACACCGTTTAAATTAACGTCGGATGTGCGTTGTGGTGCAGTGGATATCGGCTCAAAAAGAGAAATCGGGGAGCGGAGTTCAATTCTAGTTTAATTCATTGCATTCACTTGCGCTCAGATACTCTTGTCTTTTCCCTCTAATTATAAGTTTAAATAACAGGAGAGATTGAGTTCTATAGACTTGGTCGGAAACCAGTCTACCGCAGAAAGCAATGGCAACCTACTGCGGGATAATCGTCTGCTCAGTCAGTCATGTTTCTTTCGAGACATGATCGCCCAAGCGTGTATCACGTATGCCATTTGACTGACTGAATGAGTAAATTAACATTAACAATAAACTCTCTGAACCTTTTTTACGTAATAACTATTTCAGTTGATATGTGAAATGTGAAGAAGGACGAATATGAAATCGACAAATTTGAATTAATTTCTATAAAATATAATAAAAGAAAAACCGATGGCTTGGTCAAAAAAAACCACAAAAACTATATATATATATATAGTACTGTGCAAATGTATTAGGACAAGAACTATTTTATCTTTTATGAGGCATCAAATTAAAGTTTAAAATCACCTCTGTCCTAACACTTT
>JBBBDQ010029164.1:380000-385000 GCA_037127315.1 Ascarosepion bandense | reverse complement strand
CGGCGGCAAAATGTAAAATCCTGCAAGAAACTTATGCGAACTCGTTAGTGTCTTGTCATCGAACAGCAGAAAGATCGATAGAAGCTACGAGAAAATTGTGGCGGTTTCCTCTAGAAAACATAAACAAGTAGAGAAAATGGAAACAACGCGGGGAAACATTTTTCAGACGTGATTGAAGTGTGGAAATTTTCTTTAAATAAGTCTGTTAAGCGTCTATATAATGTGGCTTCCCTGTGTCTCTTCTACAAATACTTTCACGGCTTCTGCTCCAATGAACTTAGCTCACCGGTGCCCCCTATATATGAATTTACTCGAGCCACAAGATTAGCGACTAGGTCCCACTCTTTTACTGAAAATCCAATAAATGGCGTTAACAGAATTAATGTGAAGAAACTTGTTTGTCACTTAGTTATTCGGTGTTATTTCAGTCATCGAAGATTCATGAGGGTGTTATTGTAATATCTTCACTCTTCAGGGTCATCTGGTTTGTTCTCGGAAAAACTTCGAAGTCAGAACGACTAAAAAAAAACCCCAGCTTAGCTATGTGACAAGTTTCTCCACATTAATTCTCTCTCTCACTCTATCACTCTCTCTCTCTCTCTCTATATATATATATATATATAACCACAATTTCGAAAATATATATCGGTATGATCAGGAGAGAAAAAAATTCACAAAGAAGAAGATGCATTAAAAGTGCACTAAATGCTCAATAAATTAATACCAGGACAATACACACTATCATCGATTATCACTAAAGCAATAAAAGCAAAATTCACTTTACGAGCTCATCGTGAAAAAAAAACTAAAAAAACAACAAAAAAAAACAAAAACAAAAAAACAAAAAAAAAAAACATCTATTTCGTGTAGACTATGAAAGCTTTAAAATTAATCCATGGTCCTGGGGCTGAGACTCAGAATAAAGAATATTTGTGTGAAATTTGGTGAGAATCGGATAAAAATTGTGGAATTGTATAAAGGACATACGGACAGATAAACAGACACACAGACAAACATCTTGCCTTTTATATATATATAGAGTTTCTGAAAGGATTTTTCTGTTGCTGAGGTGATGTGTTGTCCCCCGTGGGGATCTTCATATCGAAATGGCCATTCAACATCTTTGAATTAATCCTTTTTTAATATATATATATATATATATATATATAATCGATTTTCTGCACTATTGTAAGAACTGTAACCTTGAAACTTCTGAATATCGTTTCTTATGTCTTTGTCTATGAGTGTATCAAATTTGATTAAAATCGGACCACTCCTTCTATAACCCGACTTTTTCGATTATCGATTTTCGATATTTATCGGGGGTACCACGACACAGAACCTAGCTAAGAACACTCGCAGACGCGTATAGTACAAGTGTATAAATTTTCAAGAAAATCGGTTCAGCCATTTCGGAGTCTATAGGTAACGGATACACACACACAGACAAAGTTCCATTTATAAATAAGTTTATATATATATCAGCATGCGATGTAGATAAGAAGAATCTAATTATTTATTAGACCTTTATTTTTATTCGTTTTGTTTTTTAGGTCTTTGCGAAAATTATTCGTGTAATTTTTTGTACAATAAAGACGGAAGCTGATGATGGTTCGCCTGAAATAGGCATTAATCATGAATTAACGTATCTGCCTTAATTTGTCTTTATATATATATATATATATATATATATATGAATAAATATAGTTTTAAGGTATGATATATTTATGGGATAAAGTACTCAATATCAGAGATAGAGCGTATGTAAATATAAAAGACTGTACCTTAAAGTCAACACTCAGCGGCGACAGACTGTTTCATGCTAAACGCAATCGTCAGGCTGTCGTGCGGCCTGATGATTGTGCTTAGCATGAAACAGTCTGTGGCCCCTGAGTGTTGACTTCAATGTTCACTCTTTTATATATTTGTAAAAACCCACTACAGATATTGGTTTTACTACAACCACGCTCTCCCGTAGAATTACCTGTCACCTTTCTGATCAGAGTACAATTAACAACATTTATTAGAAACCACAGCCATGTAGGTAATATCAGACAGATTTTAGTCAACAATACAATAATCCTCCCTCATACACACAGTAAAAAGAGCCTTCAGATATTGGAGGCCATCTACATTAAATCCAAATAACCCACACTTATGAAAATCACGTTTAAATCTGGTCATAACATATTACATTGCATTTAAATATAAGGTTCTGTTATCATTTCAAGCTCTCACGTGGTGTGACGTCATAGAACCGCATTACAAATTTACGAACTGTGTTTGCTTTTTTTGATAACTGTTATCGTTGCTTAGCAAAGTTTTATGTCAACACAAGATAAAATCGTCACTGATGGTGAATATTTTTATGTTAACGTCCGTGTAACCTCTCTGAAGATGGTTCATGTGAGCCGAAAGCTTAGAATCAGCTTAATAAAAAAATTATCCAAATGTTGGAGAATTTTTGTCTTTATTTTCACCTGAAATTAAAGCCAAAATATTATGTTTAGAACGGCTCATGATTAAATATAATAGACATTCATTGTCTCTTATATTTAACAGAATATGTTTAGAAAAGTATCTGCTGCCTCGATACACTATATATATATATATATATATATATATATATATATAACAAACAAACAAATATATATGCGCTTTCTAGTTTCTCATCGTCGGATCTGATAAGGTAATGAACTTTATTCTTTTTCTCAAAAATCCCAACACAGTTTTATTTCTTATTCCACCTGAAGTAGACGAGCTTTATTCACGTCACGTTCGGTGAAAGGCGTCTTTTACAGAAGTCTTCCCACTTTTTTTACATGATCTCCGCTTTCGTTTCGGATATAATTATAATTCCTACAAACATGAAACAACGATTACTAAAAGATTCGTCAAGGAAACTCGAGAGTCGATTTACCAATTTTATTATCAATCAGCTAAGTGAATAAATTTGTATTACCCCACCGGCCATATTCAGCAGACGTTCCTCATTTGGATTTTCATTCATTTAGATTTCATAAAAATAATGGTAAAAATAATGGTAAAAAAAAACAAATAAATTAATTCTTTGGGTGATAAAAAAACAGTTTTTTTTTCATGTCACCCCGAGCAAGACGGTAATGCCACTGATGTGCTGGGGGCTACGTAAGAGTGAAAAGATCTTAATAAATTCTTTGCTGACAAGACAAGTTGATGGAAAAATACAAAAAGTTTGTGCAACAGAATGGTGTATATTAAGTTGCATAAATATTTAATGGCATAATTTTGTTTTGTGTTTTAATTTCCTTTAAAAATTGGCATGAACTTTCCGGACAACCCAAGTGCCAAGAAGAAAAGTTAGAAATTGTGCTATTTTCAAACAAAAACGAAATGTTGAATGAAAGAACGGAAATTATGACTAAATGCATCCACACTAAGAAATACCTCTTAGGTTCATACAACCATGGATAAAAACGCCATAATTCGTTTTAATTTAAACAATGCGCGTTCATAAATTCCCTGCCACGTGAGCGTTCAAATCAAACAACGTTACAAGAGCGTTCTTAAAAAGAAAAACGGTAAACGCTAAAATTAGTTATTAAAAATCGCCTGAAGACACCACTCATGGTAGAAACCTAGGTCACGTAATAACTCGTTTAAAAATGGAAAATATTCAAAAGTTCTACAATATAATTGTATTGAACACTTTTTAATACAAATGTGCACTAGTCTAACCATATTATGACCAAAAATTAAGTATTAAACAATCAATCAATATATATGTCAGGGCTTACTAATAGCCCTGATGAGTGATAACATCATAATGGTATCCTTACAAATCTTCGAAGTCAGTATGAATCTGCTCAGTTAAAGAGACAAAATCTTTGTACCTATCGATACTCTATCTCCACCCCGATATCGAGCACTTTACGATAAATGACCTGCTTGCCAAAATACATTTTGTCAGTCAGTTAAGTACCATACGTGATACACGCTTGGGCAATCATGTCTCAAAAGAGACATGACTGACTGGGCAGAATATTATCCCGCAGTAGGTTGGCAACCAGTCTACTCTTTCGGTAGACTGGTTGCCAACGAAGACTATAGAACTCAATCTGTCCTGTTATTTAATCCATAGCTGGAAGGAAGAGACGGATTAATACCTTTCCCAAGGGTATTGGCGCGTAAGTGAATGCAAGAAATGCAACTGGAATTGGAACTCAGCACTGATAAAATAACAACCTTGGCGCTAGACATTATCACAATCGAACACTCTATATATAGTGTTGGGGTATAGAAACTACATCTGGGAAACCAGCACTAATGATACTGGGCTAGAACATCTACCGAACGTACCCATGAGAACTAAATGATTATTTCAACTTTGAGGTAAGTCCCCCAAATCGTTTTTATAATCAATCTTTATTTTGTCTTTGTTTCCAAAGAGTTTCCGGCATTTGCTGTTTCGACTAAAGATTGAAAGGCAGTAAAAGAATACACCTAATAGAATAAAGAACCTATTGAACATTAATGACAAATCTCACCTGTGATATTATTCTTCGACTTAATGAAAGAGCGTATTTCCTGTTAGACAGACAAGAATGTAGACAAGCATCCAAGCAACTAGTTTCCAACAAAACTATTATTCTTCTGTTGCCAAACTCTGATTTTGGAATATCTGAGTCTTTTGAATGAAGGAAAGAGCAGTACGCCCCAAAACTGGTGCAGGTCTACGGATATACAAAAAAAAAAAAGAAAAAAAAAAGAAAAAAAGGAGCAACAAATAAACAAGACATCCGAGTCTGTAAACCAGGCACATTTGTCACTACCGAAGGTGCGTGATGTAGTGACAGGTATTGATAAAAAAAAGCAACGCACGACTTTACAAGGCGGAGGCGTCAGTGAGAAATAATTTCAGATTAGATAAACCATTTGAACGATTTCCGATTGAGGAAGAGCTTACGGTCGGATCGGGTTGAAACATTGGTATCGGTACGATTACCGAAGTAAAGCAACGT
>JBBBDQ010029164.1:315000-377500 GCA_037127315.1 Ascarosepion bandense | reverse complement strand
ATGCATATATATATATAGCAAATTATATATATAGATATAGATATATATAGATATATATATATACACACACATAATTAATCAGTAACTTATATATATATGCATATATATAGCAAATTATATATATAGATATATATATATATACACACACATAATTAATCAGTAGCTTTTATATATATATATATATATATATATATACACACACTTAATTAATCCGTAACTTTTATATATATGCATATATATATATATATATATATATATATATATATATAACACACACTTAATTAATCCGTAACTTTTATATATATGCATATATATATATATATATATATATATATATATATATACACACACACATATACACGCAATTAAACACTAACCTTTATATATATGCATATATATAAACATAATTTAACAGTGTATACATAATATATATATATATATATATATATATATATATATATATATATATATAGCAGTCTCTTTCTACCCAGGTTTCAACCATTTAGATCACATCGGGCTCTCAGGGCAATTTTGATTTCGTGATGTTATCGGTCTTTAAGATTTCTTTGGAAAGTGCTTAAACCCCACACCGAAGGTTGACTCAAGAATCATGAGTGCTATTGAATGAACGAAATTCTTCGGAAATCGCCGATGGTCGTCCTAGTACGGAGTCACATGTCATCGTGACATTGTCTTTTAAATGTTTGAAATCAAATTTACTAGAAAGTAACACGAGCGTTTCACAAGCAAGAAGGGTGATAGAGGAATCAGAACAGAATTTACGATTACATCTAGTCATTTTAACTGTATCATGAGATCTAGCTGTCAATCTAGTAGTAGCGTTTATATTCGTAAAGTCGATTTTCCGAAGAAGAAAGCTCATCAGAACAATTGACATGAGAGCATTTATAAAAAAGTCAAATGGAAGCCAAATTATGTCGATTGGAAATAGACCGTGAATAGGCTGAGCTAGGTAGCTACAAAGACAGGAACAGGCTGAGCTAGGTAGCTACAAAGACAGGAACAGGCTGAGCTAGGTAGCTCTAAAGACAGGAACAGGCTGAGCTAGGTAGCTACAAAGACAGGAACAGGCTGAGCTAGGTAGCTACAAAGACAGGAACAGGCTGAGCTAGGTAGCTACAAAGACAGGAACAGGCTGAGCTAGGTAGCTACAAAGACAGGAACAGGCTGAGCTAGGTAGCTACAAAGACAGGAACAGGCTGAGCTAGGTAGCTACAAAGACAGGAACAGGCTGAGCTAGGTAGCTACAAAGACAGGAACAGGCTGAGCTAGGTAGCTACAAAGACAGGAACAGGCTGAGCTAGGTAGCTACAAAGACAGGAACAGGCTGAGCTAGGTAGCTACAAAGACAGGAACAGGCTGAGCTAGGTAGCTACAAAGACAGGAACAGGCTGAGCTAGGTAGCTACAAAGACAGGAACAGGCTGAGCTAGGTAGCTACGAAGACAAGAACAAGCTTAACTTGGTAGCTACGAAAACAGGAACAGGTTGAGCTAGGTAGCTACAAAGACAGGAACAGGTTGAGCTAGGTAGCTACAAAGATAGGAACAGGTTGAGCTAGGTAGCTACGAAGACAGGAACAGGCTGAGCTAGGTAGCTACGAAGACAGAAACATACTGAGCTAGGTTGGTACGCAGACAGGAACAGGCTGAGCTAGGTTGGTACGTAGACAGGAACAGGCTGCGCTAGGTTGGTACGCAGACAGGAACAGGCTGAACTAGGTTGGTACGCAGACAGGAACAGGCTGAGCTTGGTAGCTACGAAAACAGGAACAGGCTGAGCTAGTTAGCTACGAAGACAGGAACAGGCTGAGCTAGGTAGCTACGAAGACAGGAACAGGCTGAGCTAGGTAGCTACGAAGACAGGAACAGGCTGAGCTAGGTTGGTACGTAGACAGGAACAGGCTGAGCTAGGTTGGTACGTAGACAGGAACAGGCTGAGCTAGGTTGGTACGCAGACAGGAACAGGCTGAACTAGGTTGGTACGCAGACAGGAACAGGCTGAGCTTGGTAGCTACGAAAACAGGAACAGGCTGAGCTAGGTAGCTACGAAGACAGGAACAGGCTGAACTAGGTAGCTACGAAAACTGGAACAGGCTGAGCTAGGTTGGTACGCAGACAGGAACAGGCTGAGCTTGGTAGCTACGAAAACAGGAACAGGCTGAGCTAGGTAGTTACGCAGAATAATGTGAGATAAATAGCTATGTCGGTAGGAACAGGGTTTGATAACTAGATACATAGATAAGAAGAAGCTGCAGTAGCTACAGAGATAAGAATAGGCTGAAGTAGGTAGCTAAATAGATAGAAACAGACTGTGATAAATAGTGACATGAATAGGGACTTGCTAGTTACATAGATAAATACAAGCTGTGATAGCTTGCTATATAGATAGGAACAGAGAGATATAGCTACAAAAATAAAAAAACTGGCTGAGATATGTAGCTATATTGATAGACATATTTATGATACATAGCTATACAGATAGCTACACATATAAGAACAGGCTGAGATAGGTAACTATAGAGATTTAGAACATGTTGTGATAGCTACATAGATATCAACAGGCCGTGATAGTTATCTATAAAGATAGGAACAGGCTGAGATACGTAGCTATATTGATAGAAATATCTACGATACATAACGGGCTGAGATTGACACCTACACAAATAAAGGCAGGCTCAGATATGTCACTACAGAAATATGAACACATAGCGATACGCACCTCAAACGGTCAGGAACGAATTGGGATATAATTCATATATGAAACATCTCTAAGAGATAATTCATTAGTTTTATGTTTCAGAAACTATGCCTTCTTGCTACAGGAATCAGAGAGAAATAGATACGTTTTTTCTTGCCATATCAACCATTCACCATCAGATATCGCCATTTTATTTCAGTAAGAAGATAATGATAGACAGGCAGAGAATTGAAACGTGGGTGGGTGGAGTGAGAGAGAGAGAGAGAGAGAGTGGTAAGTTGTGTGTTTTGGGGTGGTGGGGGATTTTGAATTGGTGTTCGTGTTGGTTGGTTGAAACGCGTGGAATGGGATTTACATGAGATTTAGCCAATAAATAAATAATAAATTAAACAACTAAAAATCATAACAAGATAAAAGCCGATGTGAAGAGAGAGAATAAAAAAATTAAAACGAGAAAATGCTTGAAAGAAAATAGTGGAGAATGAGGAAGATTGATGTGCGTGACGTGAGATCTCGTTTCTTGTTGCGTAAGTCGCGCGAGATTTTATTGACAGGTGGAAGAAAAAAAAAGAACATCCTCCCTTTAAAAAGAACAGGAACGAACATGGCAAAGAAAAAAAAAAGAAATTGCTTGAATATGAAAATGAATAAGGGAGTAAAAAAAAAGGTAGAACAAGAATAAAGAAAGAAAGAAAGAAAGAAAGAGAGAAAAAGAGAGAGAAAGAGAGAAAGAAAAGGAATGAAATCGAGAAATGTAGCGAAAGATGAAAGAATAATAGAACAAAGGGGAAAGAAAGAAAAAGAAAAAGAAAAACTAAAGGAAAGTACCAAAAGAAGAAATAAAAGAAGAAAAAAAGAGAAACAGAAAGAAATGAGTAAAAAAAAACGACAGATAACGAATGAAAACGAGAAAGAAAAACGAATGAAAAACGAAAAAGAAAAAACAAAAACGAAAGAGAAAACGAGAAGGAAAACAAAACAGAAAATACAAAGAAAATGAGAAGAAAAAAACGAACGAAAATGAGAGAAAGAACGAGAAAAAAAACGATCGAAAATTTAGAAAGAAAATGGAATCAGAAAAGAAATTAAATGAAAGAGGGGAAAGAAAAGAATTAGAATGAACAACAACAAACAACAAAAATCTTACAAACATGGAAAAGATGAAAGAAAAAAGAAAATGTATTAAAAAGAAAAAAAATCAAGCAAAAGAGAAAGAAAAATCTAAACTTTAATTTCAGACAGCCATTTCCTGAAAATATTGGGAACTGAAAGAAGGCCTTAACCCACATATAGATTGGAAATGAATAGGCTCAACATGTACTCCCAATAGTCTGTGATAAATGTAATGAATGCTTAGCAGAAAAAATAGGATACTAAAATATCAAAGTCGGAATTTACTTCTTAATCAACGTAACGAATTAATTAACAAGTGTCGTCATCGAAGTAGATTTAAACTCCCTTAAATAGGTTTAACTATTCTAATTTAATCATTAAATTGGAGCCTATTTTCAAATATTGGCTAGAATTTATATTTGAATACACTTCAGTTTATTCCTACCGGCTACCTTAGACTTCTCCGGCAAACCGCTGGTTTCCACTCCCACACCTCAAAAAAACAAACAAACAAACAACAACAAAAAAAAAAAACAACAAAAAACACATGCCACTATCATCTCCCTCTCTCCTCTTCTCGGCATCTTCTGACCAACCTTTCTCACTCCTTTCTTTTCTTTACTAAACTTTATTTCAGGTAAACTAGAATTTCTCCATTTTTCGTTCGACTGGAGTTGAACTATGCGTTTCTTTAGTAGATATGTTGCAATAGCTATACCTCAAATGTAAAATTTGAATTTCTTTATGAAATAAATAAATAAAATGTTGTCCGAAAGGATCCTCACAGTTTCGTTAAAAATATTTACCCTCTTCAAAATTTTGTTTAATTTCTGTGTTGGAGTTTCTTTTAAGGGCATATCAACACCTCTGTGGGTTATTTAATGCCAAAAAATGGGGTTTTAAGGTATTTTTTTAATATTCGGTTATAGTGAGAAGGTTGATTAAGTCAGATTTTAATTAAAATTTTGTTTATATTCTTTTTTTATTTTAGAAAAGTGAAAATTTAATTCAGTTTTGTATTCAAAAATGTTTTGCTGAGAATAATTATTTTTCTTCAAATATGTGTTATGGTTATAATTTGTGATTAAAAAAATTTATTAAATTTTATTCAATTTTATTAAAAAATGTATTGTTGGTACTATTTTTCCTTAAAAAATCTATAATTCCTATAAAAGTGTCTTTTTATACTTTTATAGTGTTTTGACTCCAGTTTGGGGGTTAAGTATTTGCTCATAGCTGGGACCCTAACAGGTGCTACCACTCCAGGTCAGGGTGGATCTGGGAACAACAGCAATTAAGAGGTTTGCTATATCACCTCGGGGTTCTTGACTCAAATCTAAAAGAGGATCATGTTACTATCATCTCCCTCTCTCCTCTTCTGATCAACCTTTTTCACTCCTTTCTTTTCTTTACTAAATTTTATTTCAGGTAAATTAGAATTTCTCCATTTTTCGTCCGACCGGAGTTGAACTATGCGTTTCTCTAGTAGATATGTTGCAATAGCTATACCTCAAATGTAAAACTTGAATTTACTTATGAAATAAATATATAAAATCTTGTCCAAAAGGATCCTCACAATTACGTTAAAAATATTTCCCCTCTTCAAAATTTTGTTTAATTTCTGAGTTTTATTTAACGGCATATCAACACCTCAGTGGGTTATTTAATACCAAAATGGTCGGGTTTTAAGATATTTTTAAAATGTTCGGTTACAGTGAGAAAATTGATTTAGTCAGATTTTAAAGAAAAGTTATTGTTTTTATTCTTTTTTTATTTTTTCAAAAAACTGAAAATATATATCGAATATTGTATATTCAAAAATGCTTTGCTGGGTATATTTTTTTATTCTTTAAATATGTGTATTGGTAAAATTTATTTTTATTCAAAAATGTATATTTTTCTATAAAAGTCTATTTTCATCTATCTATTTCTATAAAAGTTTTATACTTTCATAGTGTTTTTACCCCAGTTTGAGGGTTAATTATTTGCCCATAGCTGAGACCCTAACAGGTGCTACCACTCCGGGTCAATGTGAACCTGGGAACAAAAATAATTAAGAGGTGGTTCCATGCTCCTCACAACCGGAAACACAACACTAAACAGGAAACAAGAGTTAAACCTTCTACTCCTGTTCAAAAGTGCGAGAAAGAATGTGAGCAGATACACGCTTGGTTGATCATGTCTCTTTTGATCTATGACTGACTAAGCAAAATATTTTCAAGCAGTAGGTTGCCATTACGTTCTGCGGTAGACTGGTTGGCAACCAAGGCTATAGAACTAAATCTATCTTGCTATATTTAGAGGGAGAAGAGATGGATTTATACTTTTCCCAAGAGTATTTGCGTGTAAGTGAATGCAACGAATTCAACTGGAATTCGAACTCGGCTCTCTGATTTCCCAGTTCGAGCCGGTATCAATTACACCACTACTCACATCTTCACTTATTGGTATTAATAATATTTTCGGAATGAAGAACTTTGAATTAGAAAAATACCCATTGCTGATAGTATGGTAATTAAATATAATTACTGGTGTTGTCAAATAATTAACAAAGTCGGAATTGTCCGTTATTTCCGTTTAAAGCAAAGACATTACATTGAGATAAACTCCTTTCAGTCAAAGTTAATAGCAATTCATCAGCTATAGATAGATAGATAGATAGATAGATAGATAGATAGATAGATAGATATGAAGAGATATAGAGATTGTAGCTATTGACGTTGCTTTTAAACTTTTGGAGATTGCAGCTATCGGGATGTTAAAGAAAAGATAAGAGATGGCTGGAAATCAAGTAGATAAAAGATGGCTATTGACGATGCTTTTAAACTTTTGGAGATTGTAGCTATCGGGATGTTAAAGAAAAGATAAGAGATGGCTGGAAATCAAGTAGATAAAAGATGGCTATTGACGTTGCTTTTAAACTTTTGGAGATTGCAGCTATCGGGATGTTAAAGAAAAGATAAGAGATGGCTGGAAATCAAGTAGATAAAAGATGGCTATTGACGTTGCTTTTAAACTTTTGGACATTGCAGCTATCGGGATGTTAAAGAAAAGATAAGAGATGGCTGGAAATCAAGTAGATAAAAGATGGCTATTGACGATGCTTTTAAACTTTTGGAGATTGTAGCTATCGGGATGTTAAAGAAAAGATAAGAGATGGCTGGAAATCAAGTAGATAAAAGATGGCTATTGACGTTGCTTTTAAACTTTTGGAGATTGCAGCTATCGGGATGTTAAAGAAAAGATAAGAGATGGCTGGAAATCAAGTAGATAAAAGATGGCTATTGACGTTGCTTTTAAACTTTTGGAGATTGCAGCTATCGGGATGTTAAAGAAAAGATAAGAGATGGCTGGAAATCAAGTAGATAAAAGATGGCTATTGACGTTGCTTTTAAACTTTTGGAGATTGCAGCTATCGGGATGTTAAAGAAAAGATAAGAGATGGCTGGAAATCAAGTAGATAAAAGATGGCTATTGACGTTGCTTTTAAACTTTTGGAGATTGCAGCTATCGGGATGTTAAAGAAAAGATAAGAGATGGCTGGAAATCAAGTAGATAAAAGATGGCTATTGACGTTGCTTTTAAACTTTTGGAAATTGTAGCCATTAGGGAAGCGAGCCAACCCAAATGAGTTCCACAAACGGGAAGTGTGAGAAAAGAAACTATTAGAATATAAAAGGTGGTTACTTTAAACTATTTCGACGGTAACATGGTGGGACCTTAATATCAATCTCGTAGCACGAGTTAATACATGAGGTCGAGGTAGCAGAAAAAGGCTCATCAGAGCATTTGCCTTGAAAATACTTGTAGAAAAGACAGGGAGAAGCCACATCACGTCCGGGAGAAAATGACTGAAGGCGGATATCCAAGTCAGAATGAATCATATTGCAGATTCTTCGTTGGATTTTGTCGAGAACCTCGAGATGAATATCAGGAGCACTCAACTAGATATGGCATCAGTATTCAATGTTCGAACGAATACTAGATTTATAAATGTGCAAGGTGGATTCTGACGAGAACCTCGAGATGAATAGCAGGAGCACCCGACCAGATATGGCAACAGTGTTTAATGCATGAACGAATGGTAGATTTATAAATGTGCAAAATGGATTCTGACGATAACCTCAAGATGAATAACGGGAGCACCCAACCAGATAGGGCAACAGTATTCAATGCACGGACGAATGGCAGATTTGTAAATGTACAAGATGGATTCTGACGAAAAACTCGAGATGAATAGCAGGAGCGCCCAACCAGATAGGGCAACAGTATTCAATGCATGAACGAATGGTAGATTTATAAATATGCAAAATGAATTCTGCCGAGAAAAACATCCTGGCTCGGCACAGTGCACTAACCTTTCTAGTACTAGATGCAGCTATGGGTTCTGTAGTTATTTGATTTGAGGTCATTTCAGAGAGTGAGGTCAAGGAGGCGCAGTGCGTTATTCTCTAAGAGACTAGCGTTAGCCATTCTGAAGTAGGTAGGAATGTTTCTCTATGGTGGAAAAGCAGCTTCGTTTAGGTCGCATTAAAATTTACGAAACATTTTCTACCCCATTCAGTCAAAGATTGGACGTCCTTTTGAAGTGCAGCGACCAGGTTTAGTTTGTCAGATACATTGTGGCACGGAAATTTCTACTGTTTCAAGATTTTTATCTCATCGTCAGGCAATGTCAGCTGTTAGTTGAGAAAATGTTTTTCATTTTCACAACTAACATCTGACATTGCCTGATGACGAGTTAGAAATCTCGAAACAGTACATTTTTTTTGTGTCGCAATGTATCTTTAATTTTTAAATGTATAACAAATTTAATTTTATATTTATTTTCAGCTCTACAATATTCATTGTATTGAGCACTTTTTAAAAACAATTAAATGCCGGAGAACTAAAATCGTAAAATCTTAGATCCTATTTTACCTGGATAACAGTCAATAGCATGTCTGTTAGCATGGATCAGGCTAGTCTCCCTGAAAGTAAAACACTGCGCCTCCCCGGGTTAACTCTCACAACAGACCTCAAGTGAAATGACTATATAGAATCCATAGCTAAATCCGCTGCTAAGAAGTTCGGTTCTCTGTGCAGGGCCAGGAAGTTTTTCCCGTCTGAAACAAACCTGCACATATACAAATCTACCATCCGCCCGTGCATTGAATACTGCCGTCATATCTGGTCAGGTGCTCCTGCTATCCACCTAGGGGTCCTTGACAAAATCCAATGGAAAATCTCTAATATGATTGATCCCGACTTGGCAACCCAGATACAGTCGCTTTATCACCGGCACAATGTGTCTCTACTACAAATACTTTCACGGCTTCTGCTATGATGAACTTAGCTCACTGGTGCCCCTATATATGAATTTACTCGAGCAACAAGATTAGCAACTAGGTCCCACCCTTTTACTGTGAAACCGATAAATTGTAAACGCAAATTCTACTCCAGCAGCTTCTTTACTCGCACTTCCCACCTGTGGAATTCCCTTCCGCTTACTTGCTTTCCCGACAGATATATTCTCCAAGAATTTAAATATAAAGTCAAACGTTATCTCCTGTCTCACTAACTTGCATCCTCTTATGCTCCTTTCTTCGTCCACCCCACTTTCATCAGTATCCTCATCATTCTCTTACCCTCTTCCTGATACCCACTGTAACCTGTCACTCTTTTACATATCTTTCCTCTTTTGTAACCACCTGCACAACTGTGGCAGTAAAATGCCTTGCTTGAGGCGACACGATTATATATATACTAACAGCATAGCCCGGCGTTGGTCGGGTGTAATGAAAGTTTTAAAACTAATCCATGGTCATGGAGCTCAGACTCTTTGGACGTTGGCACGAAAGACTAAAAAGCAATAGTTGTTTTCAGTTAAAGCGAAACCGTAGACTGAAAGAAAAATGAATGGATGTAAGTCAAATTTTGATTTCCTGGTATCGATATGAAATAAGTTTTTTTCGACGTAAACTGAATTTTGAAGGTTAAATAAGTCCTCTGAGTAAATGGTATCATAGCTGAGACTAAGAACTACAATTATACCTACTTAGAGCCAAACTCTAAGCAAAAACTAAAATAAAAGGGCTGAAAAAATACAGACATACAGGCAGATAAACAGACACACACAAAAACATTTTGCCTTATATATATATATATATATATATATATATATATATATCATCGATTTTCTGCACTAATGTAAGAACTGCAACCTTGAAAATTCTTAATATCGTTTTTTGTGTCTTTGTCTATGAGTGCATCAAATTTGATTAAAATCGGACCATTTCTTCTATAACCCGATTTTTTCGATTATCGATATTCATCGGGTGTACCTCGACACAAATCTTAGGTAAGAACACTCGCAGACGCTTATAGTGCAACTGCGTAATTTTTCAAGAAAATCGGTTCAGCCGTTTCGGAGTCTATAGGTAACGGACACACACACACAAAGTTCCATTTATAAATAAGTTTAGATAAAGTATCTATAAACAAAAACAAATGTTGCTGGTTACTCGAAAATTATAAAACACTCATAAATATTCATTAGCTCAACTGAAAAATATTAGATATTTAATTTCATTTTGCATACTCGAAGATAATCTTTTCATATACCGTATATTGTTTGGATTGTTATCGCATAAGACTTTGAAATGATAGTTTTTACCGTTTTCATTTTATTTGTTGTATATTTTGGCTTAGGAAAGTAGTGGTTCTATTAGAA
The DNA here is from genome assembly GCA_037127315.1 of Ascarosepion bandense. Lineage (NCBI taxonomy): Eukaryota > Metazoa > Mollusca > Cephalopoda > Sepiida > Sepiidae > Ascarosepion > Ascarosepion bandense. The sequence goes on along the minus strand of JBBBDQ010029164.1, from coordinate 366,955 downwards.
AAAGAGAGATTGGGAAAAAAACCGGAGCACAGATATTTTTTAAAGGTACTTTAAAAATAAATTAATCATTCAGGTAAATGACATACGTGATACACGCTTTGGGCGATCATGTCTCGAAAGAAACATGACTGACTGGGCAGAAGGTTATTCCCCAGTAGGTTGCCATTACTTTCTCTAGTAGACTGGTTGCCAGTCAAGGCTATAGAACCCAATTTGTCCTGTTATTTGACTCATAGCTAGAGGGAGAAGATATGTATTTTATTATTAAGTAGTAATTAGAGAGGGATCAGTTTATTACTTCATAACAATAGAAAACTTATACCCCAGTTTATGCCCATTAGAAGCCTTAATCATGTTTTCAACTATTATATTGTTAGTTAAGTGCTATACGTGATACACGCTTGGGCGATCATGTCTCGAAAGAGACATGACTGACTGGGCAGAAGATTATCCCGCAATAGATTGCCGTTGCCAGTCAAGGCTATTGAACCCAATTTGTCCTGTTATTTGACTCATAGTTAGATGGAGAAAACATGTATTATGTTATTAAGTAGAAATTAGAGGGTGATCAGTTTATTACTTCATAACAATAGAAAAACGATCCACCACTTTATGCCCGGTACAAGCCTTAATCTTGTTTTTAACATTTATAATCAGTCAGTCAGTTAAATGCCATACGTGATATACGCTTTGGGCGATCATGTCTCGAAAGAGACATGATTGACTGGGAAGAAGGTTATCCCGTAGTAGGTAGCTATTGTTTTCTGCGGTAGATTGGTTGCCAGCCCAGGCTATAGAACCCAATCTGTCCTATTATTTAACCAGTAACTAGAGGGGAAGAGACGGATTAATGCCTTTTTCCAAAGGCAGTTGTGCGTAAGTGAAGTCAACTGAAATTTGAACTCGGCTCCCCCGATTTGTCGTTCTGAGTCGATATCCACTGCATTACAACCCAAATAAATTAATTTCGTTTTTTGTCTTGAAGAAGTCCATCAGTGGTCGAAGCTCGTCGTTTATAACTAAATGCTGTTTTACGTTTGTCACTTTCTTACAGACACACACACATACATACGTATAGATATGAAATACAGCGATAAAAAGTACATATTAAGTGGTTCTCAAAATGAAATTCGAACGTTGTAAGGAATATATCTAATTTATGATTAGTGCTTGTTTTTCACGTTTTAAATTTTAGATATAATAATAATTTACATAGGTTTATCAAAGACCTGAAAAACATTTTCACTCGAAACTCTAGAGCCGGTCAATTAAGATGAGTCAACTGTACTTCAATTTGTTTATTTTATGTGTGTGTCCGTGATAATAAATACATATGAGTGTGTTACCGTTTTAGAAGTATCCACACGTGTTCTTAATGCGAGAAGCGAATAAAAATAATATGAATAGATTGGGAAAAGAAAATGGAAGACTTGAGAAAGAAAAAGAAATTACGTCAACTCAGAAGAAGTAAAAATTTAAAAAAAAATAGAGAAAGAAAAGTGGATGAAATGACGAAATAGAGAGAGAAAAAAAAAGAAAGAGAAAAGATGAAAAGGTGAGAAAATAAACGGAAAACGAGAAGGGAAAAGAGAAGAAAGAGAAAAGGGAAAAGAAGAAAAGGAAAGACGAAAAGAAGTAAAAATGTACAAAATTAAAAAAAAAAGATAAAAGAGGAAAACTTAAAAAAAATAAAGACGAGAGAAAATGAAAATGAAGTCGAGAAAAAGAGAAAAAAAATTAGAAGGAAGGTTAAAATGAAAAAAAAAAAAAACGAAGACGAAAAGGGAAAAGAGAGGAAAGAGAAAAGAAAAAAAAAAAGCAAAAGGAAAGACGAAAAAGAAAACAAAATAGATAAACAATAAGAAAATAAATGTGATAGAAAATCAAAATGGAGTCGAGAAAAAGAGAAAAATATGGAAAAGGAAGGTTAAAATGGAACAAAACAAAAAAATTAAGAAAAAAAAAAAAACGAAGCAAGACTGAAAATCGATAAATATTTTGTAGCAAAAACGAAGATTATTTTGATAGAAGTGCATGCAAAGCCTCTTTGTAAAATATCCAAAAAAATGTGAGAAGGGAAAACGAGCAAATAAATGAGAAGGAAAAACGAGCAAATAAAATCGACAATGAAAAGGAAAGACGTGATGAATAAAAACAAATTAAAAAAAATAAAAAGACTAAAAAAAATCACAAAGCTTGAAAAGTGATCTTCAAGATCCAGTAATATCATTATGATTCGTTCTGCACCTCTATGTTGAGGCATTGTGCTTCAACTATGGCTATTTATTCTGGAGTTTGATTGTTCGCTTCTATCTTTTCAACTTCCTAACACCGTAAAATACCTCCAGCCGCACCGCCCCACCAGACTCTACCTCTATCCACAATCACAGTCGCAGAGCCGTGTTGGAGTTTTCCCGCCAGTATGGCTGGGGACTCGGACTTCTGGAATTGTTAGTATTAATGACTGCGGCGTTAGGGTTGGGGAAAGAGAGAGAATGTCCCGTTATTTTATTTTATTTTATTTTGCATTTTTCTTCTTTAATATTTGTTGGAAAATGTACAATGGCGAGCAACATTCACATACCGCTTACCGCCCCAATCAACCCGCATCGTTTTTTCCAATGTCTAAAATGCAATTAGATTCGAATGAAATGAATATATAATTTGCTAATTAGATCTAGAAGGACTAATTACTTGGCAGGTAATCAAGTCAGTCTCTTGATTGAATGAAGTCACAAAAGGTAGAAAAAAAAGTATATGTATATATAAAAAAAATTCAAAATTCAAAATTTTGCATATCAATGCATATTTAATCGAAGATTCAATGGTCAAGGATTTGTTTCCTAACAAACAGAGAATGTAATAAAAAATATATTACAAAATGGAAAAATAAGAAAAAAAAAATGGAAAATAGGAAGGCTAGACAAAAAAAAAAGAAAAAAGAAAAAGTGAATGAATAAATGAATATAAGAATGAATGAGAATTTTTTTTCTATTTGTCAGAATAGAGTTTTTTCTTTTGCATTTTTCATTCGTATTTTTTTTCGTCGACTCCTTTATTTGGTTGAATTGTTCATTTCGTTTTCCCTTCAATCTTCACTTGTTTTTCTTTTTATTTATTCTTTTCTTTTTTATTTTATCTTTTTTTTCTTTTTCTATATTTTTTGCTTTTTCCTGTTTTTCTTGTCCTTTGCTTTTTCTTTTCTCCCTTTAGTTTGAAATCGTAATCTTTTCTTCCTCTTTCTTTTTCTTCCTTGTTATTTTCTCTTTCCTTTCTATTTTTACTTATTTATTCTTTCTAATCTTTCCTCGTTCCTTTTATATTTTATTTTTCCTCGTTCCTTTCACATTTTTCTCTTTCTTTGTTGCTTTTTTCCCTTGTTCCTTCTAATCCTTTCTTCCTTCCTTTCTCTTTCCTTTTTCCTTCAAATCTATCCACATTTCTTTTATTTTTATTTTTCCTCGTTCCTTCCACATTTTTCTCTTTCTTCGTTCGTTCCTTTCTTCTTTCCTTGTTCCTTTAAATCCTTCCTCATTCTTTTTTTTCGTTCCTTCCAAATTTTTCTCCTTCTTCGTTCGTTCCTTCCTTTCTCTTTCCTTGTTCCTTCAAATCTTACCTCATTCCTTTTATTTTTTCTCGTTCCTTCCAAATTTTTCTCCTTCTTCGTTCGTTCGTTCCTTCCTTTCTCTTTCGTTGTTCCTTCAAATATTTCCTCATTCCTTTTATTTTTTCTCGTTCCTTCCAAATTTTTCTCCTTCTTCGTTCTTTCCTTTCTCTTCCCTTGTTCCTTCAAATATTTCCTCATTCCTTTTATTTTTCTCGTTCCTTCCAAATTTTTCTCTTTCTTCGTTCGTTCCTTCCTTTCTCTTCCCATGTTCCTTCAAATCTTTCCTCATTCCTTTTATTTTTTCTCGTTCCTTTCAAATTTTTATCCTTCTTCGTTCGTTCCTTTCTCTTTCGTTGTTCCTTCAAATCTTTCCTCATTCCTTTTATTTTTTCTCGTTCCTGTCTTTTCTTTCCTTGTTTCTTCTAGTTCTTCCTTCCACTTTTTATTTCGTCGTTCTTCTCGCTCTTTCCTCCTTTCTTCTCTTTCACTTTCTAATTTTTCCTTCCTCATTCTTTTTCCCCCTCTTTCTTTGTCTTACTTCTCTTTCCTTCATTATTTCGTTTAACTGTCAAACTTCTTTTTTTTTTTTCAACGTCAATCTGAAATAACAGTTATATTCTTCGGAATCTTTTCTTTACGTTACCTTTTCTTGTTCTTTTCGTCCATTTTTTTTTTTTTTTTTTTTTTGCCAGCCTTTGTTTCCCATCGAAACGTTTGCTTCTGTTCATCACTTCTCTACTCTTTGTTTATTTCTTTCTGCTTCTATTTAACTTCTTTGACTTTCTCGTCTGACATTTTTTAATTCTCCATCCCCATTTTCTTCTTTGACGTATCAAAACATCTTGCATAATATTTTCTTTCCTTAACCACTTCTTCTTAATTCACTTTCACTGAAAGAATTTCACCTGCCATGTGTTCCGATTCAAACCGGAAGTACACTGTCACGTGACATAAATTGTTACAGTATCCTTCTTTGTTTATTATTGTTATTTATTTATTAAGTAGAAGATTTCCTAAGATTGCCTGGGATAAACAATTTTTTTTCAAAATACGAACCGAGAAATGTTTACACATGCGCACAATAAATGTGCTGGAATATTCAAAGCCTTGATAGTAGGTAGTACACCTCTCTTAGTATATTCCAGCATATCAGTTGCATATATATATATATATATATATATATAATGACGAGGGTGGACGTTGTGTAAGTATTAGATAGATAGATAGATAGATAGATAGATAGATAGATAGATAGATAGATAGATAGATAGATAGATAGATTCCACTTAGCGTCTGCATTTTGCGGTCTAGCTCAACGGGAGTTGCTCTCAGATGTAGATCAAAATTTTAGAACGCTAACGACACCTTGAAAAGACAGAGATCAGTTTATGTATTGATTTTTAATATAGAATCAATTACCCAACTTTATATTATCTATATCTACATATGTTGCCCCCACCTCCCACCCTAATCCAATAAAGAAATTCTATATTGCTATCTATATCTATAAAAGTGACGAGGATGGACGTTGTGTAAGTATTTGTTATGTAAATTCATCATGTTTTTTATTCTTATTATTCCTTAAACTACTCGAGTGAAACAGGGCTAAACTGCTAATATATATATATATATATATATATATATATATATATATATATATATATATATTATGTTTAATCGCGGTGTGACGTCATAAAACCGCATCGCAAATATAAGAACTGCGTTTATTATTTTTGTTTAATATTGCCGTTGCCAAGCGGAGTTTCATGTCAACACAAAATAAAATCGTCGGTGATGGTGGATGTTATAATATTTCAGTTTAAACAACCTCTTTGAAGATGGCTCATGTGAGCCGAAAGCTTAGAAGAAAATCAAGAAATAATTATCCAAATTTTGGAGAATTTTTGTTTTTATTTTCAACTGAAATTAAAGCAAAAATACGACGTTTAGAACGGCTCATGATTAAACATGATAGACATTCATTGTCTCTTATATTAAACACATACGTTTAGAAAATTACTTGCTGCCTCGATACACTCTCTCTCTCTCTCTCTATATATATATATATATAGTGTACAATTTTGCAGTAATTTGTACATGTTCTAGCGCTCATGGCCCAGAGGTAGAATCGCCGACTGACGCCAATTCGGTCGGGTTTCAATCCTGGGTAAAAATCAATCGGAGTCTAACCGTACTGATGAGCTGTGATACAGCGAAACAGATTTGTCTACCGATGATTATTTACGCTCTCACACCCTGATTGAGCACTTTGGAAGAATTGTAGACTAAAAAAAAAACAAAACAGTAGCTATACTAGCATCTAAGCATCGCTCATTCAATAATCAACTGGAGCACTCGACCTACTGGCGCATGATACGCTAAAAGTCTGCTTTCTACTGAGCGCCCATAGCTCAAAGGTAGAATCGCCGACTGACGCCAATTCGGTCGGGTTTCAATCCTGGGTAAAAAGCAATCGGAGTCTAACCGTACTAATGATCTGTGATACAGCGAAACAGATCTGTCTGCGGATGACTATATATAAATGTTTCTATAGAAGTGGCCGAAAGTAATTGGGACGATAAAAATTACAGACAATTTTTGTATTTCTTATTTACAACAAAACGGAAAAATTTTAGAAGACTTGAAAAATTTAGGAAAACAAATTTTCCTTGTCGGCCGTATTTAATGAATTATGTTTTCATAGAAAAACTGAGGCACAAAGATTATGTTTCACCGATTACTACAATCTTAAATCTGTTCAATTTAAATTCAACCATTATCTTCCAAACATGTCTATATTCAGTCAGTTAAGTGCCATACGTGATACACGCTTGGGCGATCATGTTTCGAAAGAGACATGTCTTACTGGGCAGAAGATTATCCCACAGTAGTTTGCCATTGCTTTCTGCGGTAGACTGGTTGCCGACCAAGGCTATAGAACCCAGTCTGTCCTGCTATTTAACCCATAACTGGAAGGAAGAGACTGATTAATACCTTTCCCAAGGGTATTTGCGCGTAAGTGAATACAATGGATTCAACTGGAATTCGAACTCGGCTCCCCGGTTTCTCATACCGAGCCGATATCCACTGTACCACAACGCACATACATGGAAAAAATGCGCGCATGAAAAGCAATATTCTTAAGATTACATAAACCTGGAAAAGAAAAGGACAAGTTATTAAACCTGAAATAGTAAAGGACAAGATATTTTATGGAAATAAAAAATAAGAAATTTCTTACTTAAATTATTGCAGCTAAAAATAAAACTTGAATGAGATATTTTAATTAAAAAATTTCGTATTTTTTATTTCTCTAGAATATCTTGTCCTTTACTTTTCCAGGTTTAATAACTTGTCCTTTACTTTTCCAGATTTAATAACTTGTCCTGTTCTTTTCCAGGTTTAATATAATTTTAAGAATATTACTTTTCATGCACGCATTTTTCCACTGCAAATTATTGCAAATTGCCTGAATACACCACATGGTAGAAACCTAGGTCGCGTAATAACTCATTTACAAATGAAGAATATATTTATAGTATTTACATTATATGAGATAGTATTTACATTATTCGGACTATTGTCCTCATCGTGGTTGCCATTTTTACGACGTTTCGGCCGTTGTACGCTCCGGCCTTCTTAAGGTGCTAGGAATTTCGAACCGAACATTCTATTACAATCACTGGGGTATATGAACTTCATTCCTTGCGTAGTAGTGCCTCTTCTAGTAGTCATGAGTTATCTTCCTCTAACCCTGTAAGTTACTTGTTCACCACTGCTGTAGCCTGGTATTGAACTCATAACTCTTTGGGTCAAGTCAACGGTCTATATCCACTGAGCCATTTGTCCTTAAGGACCAGGTAGGACTTTTCTATTTGTCTCCAAATTTTTGGTGTATCGGATTCGTACCGATCATTTAGTATTTTTAATTTCTGAGATGAGGTAGTATTTACAGTGTTTACATAATTCAGACTATTGTCCTCACTTTGTTGCCATTTGTACGACGTTTAAAAATAGATCATTCTATTTGTCTATATTTCTGAGATGAGGTAGTATTTACAGTATTTATATTATTCGGACTATTGTCCTCATCTTTGTTGCCATTTGTATGAAGTTTAATAATAGATCATTCTATTTGTCTATATTTCTGAGATGATGTAGTATTTACAGAAATTACATTATTCGGACTATTGTCTTCATGTTTGTTGCCATTTGTAGAACGTTTCGGTCATTGTACGACCCGGCCTTCTTCAGGTGCTAGGAATTTTGAACCGAACCCTTTATTTATTCTTTTTCACTCCCAGTTTCCCTCTGCATTTTAGTGGAACTGTTGCCTTACATGGGGTGAATGGATAAAAGCAAAATCATGATCATTATCACTGTTGATTGAGAGAACAGGACGCCATTAACTTGACGTTGATGTACAAATGATGGCTGTCACTAGGATCCGAGTATGTTTGTCTTCTCTAACCAGTATATATATATATCTTAACTTATTTATAAATGGAAAAGTGTGTGTGTGTGTATCCGTTACCTATAGACTCTAAAACGGCTAAACCAATTCTCTTGAAAATTTACACAGTGGTACTATAAGCGTCTGTGAGAGTTCTTAGCTAGGTTTTGTGTCAAGGTACCCCCGATAAATATCGAAAATCGATAATCGAAAAAGTCAGGTTATAGAAGGAGTGGTCCGATTTTAATCAAATTTGATACACTCATAGACAAAGACATAAGAAACGATATTCAGAAGTTTCAAGGTTGCAGTTCTTACAATAGTGCAGAAAATTCTATATCGATACCAGGATATCCAAATTTGACTTCAATCCATTCATTTTTCTTTCAGTCTACGGTTTCGCTTTAACTGGAAACAACTATTGCTTTTTAGTCTTTCGTGCCAACGTCCAAAGAGTCTGAGCTCCAGGACCATGGATTAGTTTTAACGCTTTCATTATACCCGAGCAACGCCGGGCTATGCTGTTAGTATATATATAATCGTGTCGCCTCAAGCAAGGCATTTTACTGCCACAGTTGTGCAGGTGGTTACATCATGGACTCTCCCATTTCGATGTATGAGGGTCTAACCTTAGTAAGACATCCACACAGAGATTTGTTTATAGTGGTGAAGGCATTGTGTAGTACCATCCACACTTTTTGGAACTGCTGATAACAAACAATCGACGCAGGATAATATATATATATATATATATATATATATATATATATATATATATATATATATATTATCCTGCGTCTAAAGCACGACTGGGAATTTCATGCACTATTCAACAATATGCACTTGATGACTGCGTAGTGTACGAAACTGAGTCGTTCTTTAGACCTTGGATAATATGTATATTTATTAATATATACTTAATATTTCTGTTATACATTGAGAACTGTTCTATGATCACCTGATAAATATTTATATCACCTTCGTGTATACACATATGTATACCTATTTGGACACCGTGAGGTGGTGTAATGGTTAGCAAGCTTGTCTCGCTAGAATCATTACTATAGAGTAGTGAGTTCGATCCTCACTGGATGTTCCATACTTTCGGCCTTGTGCCACATCTAAGCTGCGCTTAGAAAATCACCATATATATATATATATATATATATATATATATATATATATATAAGCACATATGATCGGGAAATGTGTACAAAATTGTCAGGTTGACCTGCCAAGTTTTCCGTGTCTCACCGAATATTATTTTAAAAAACTCTCTCTCTCTCTCTCTCTCTCTCTCACACACACACACACACACACAAATGGACATGTTGTAGCAATATGTTTTCTCGATGTGGAGGCAGGTTTCCGCTTCTCATATAATTTTTTCAGGTAGTATTTCGTTTATAACAGAATATAACGCAAGACTCCGTTCGCTGCTGGAGAGCGTTTACGGCTCTCGCCTGCCTCCTTACGTGTACATAAACGTCAGGTATGCGTCAATCTTGTTACAACAATACAATCTGCGCAATTGTACATTTGCGTTCGCGATTTTTTTTTTGTTGTTGTTATATTTGTATCTTTTTCAGCGCGAAATCTGCAGCGCTTATGTACCCGAATAGCGCACGCGCATTTATGACGTGCCTCCTTGCATATTCGCCGTGCCGGTGTCTTGAAGCCTCAACTCCAGAAAGTAGCTATTCCTAATGACGTGTTGTCTAATTGTGCGTAAAGCATTCTTTGGTGGATCACGTCGTGTATACGAACAAATATGCAGCCTGCACAAGCATGTATATTACACACGCAGACACACACATGATATATATATATATATATATATATATATATATATATATATATTATTGTTGTTGTTGGCCAAGAGTTTGAGATGGGGTGGGTAAGGGGCATGGTAGTAGGTTTTAAAGGAATTGATAGCTTTCAAATGAGCTGGTAAAAAGTGTGTGGTCGGTAAAATAAGAAAAAACAAAAAACAAAAAAGCGATTGTAAAAACGTCTATTTGAATTGGCAGAAGTGTTTTCTAGATTGAAATGCCGTTTATGCACCTAATTCTTTTAGATACTTCGGTGTTAGAGACGAGGTTAAAGAGCGATAGCTAGTTGCGAACAGACGCGGATCGGTAAATAGGCAGAGAGATGTGAGTAAGCCGACATGGGTGGACAGACACGAACAGTCCAGGCTAGATGAAGCAATAGTCTGGATGAGACGGACGAGAAAGAGATGGGATGGATGAGACGAATGCAGAGTGACCGGACTGGATGAGACGGAGAAGAATGGGATCGGATGGATGAGACGGATGCATAGTGACCGGACTGGATGAGACGGAGAAGAATGGGATCGGATGGATGAGACGGATGCATAGTGACCGGACTGGATGAGACGGACGAGAAAGACATGGGATAGATGAGACGGATGCGGAGTGAGCGGACTGGATGAGACGGACAAGAATGGGATCGGATGGATGAGACGGATGCATAGTGACCGGACTGGATGAGACGGACGAGAAAGGGATGGGATAGATGAGACGGATGCGGAATGACCGGATTAGATGAGACGGATGAGAAAGAGATGGGATGGATGAGACGGATGCGGAGTGACTGAACTGGATGAGACGGATGCGGAGTGACCGGACTGGATGAGACGGACGAGAAAGAGATGGGATGGATGAGACGGATGCATAGTGACCGGACTGGATGAGACGGACGAGAAAGAGATGGGATGGATGAGACGGATGCATAGTGACCGGACTGGATGAGACGGACGAGAAAGAGATGGGATGGATGAGACGAACGAGAAAGATCTGGGATAAATGAGACGTATGCGACGTGATAGGACAAGAAAAGATAGATACAGTATAGCTATATTGGATGAAATGGATGTGAAGTAGCCGGGATGGATGAGACGGATGCGAAATGACCTTACTGGAAGAAATAGATGCGAATCGACTAGGCTGGACGAGACGGATGCAAACTGGTCTTGTGGACGAGACGGATGCAAAGTAACTGAGCAGGATGACACGGATGTGGATTGAACAGGGTGAATAGAGAGATACGGACTGTCCAGGATACATAAACGGAAACGAATTGGCCGGGGATTTCATACACTGAGGCGAACATTTCGGGTCGGTTAGAACGATAAGAACGGACTGGTTTGGACGGATACAAACAGGGCAGCGTCGCCTTCAGCCAAGAAAGCGAATTCAAATAGACAAGACGACGATGACTGACGTAATAAAAAAACAAACAAACAATTTAATCGTTAAGCTTTTAGGACACAGCAATGAGCTCGTGAAAATAATGCGTTAGGTATTTGCCAGTTTCACAAAAGTGGAAGCCGGAGAAGTTTTCGGTTTGTAGGAAGTGAAATAATTAAAAGAACGAGCATATTAAAAAAAAATTCCTGATGGCGTTTGAGAAAATAGAAAAACGAATGGTACTCGAAGATAGAGACCAACAACCTACCCATATAGCCATACCAATACAGATGTCGTTAACAAAGAGCGTGTCAGAATGGCAGAATACATTAAAAAAAAATAATAAAGTACATGTTGAACCGAATAGAAAGTCAGTCAGTCAAGTGCCATACGTGATACACGCTTGGGCGATCATGTCTCGAAAGAGACATGACTGACTGGGCAGAAGATTATCCCGCAGTAGGTTGCCATTGCTTTCTGCGGTAGACTGGTTGCCGACCAAGGCTATAGAACCCAATCTGTCCTATTATTTAACCCATAACTGGGGGGAAGAGACGGATTAATACCTTTCCCAAGGATATTTGCGCGTAAGTGAATACAATGGATTCAGCTGGAATTCTAACTCGGCTCCCCGATTACTCGTTCCGAGCCGATATCCACTGTACCACAACGCACATCCGAATAGAAAGTAGGGTAGAATAAAATACAATATAATCGCGCCTTTTGCACCCCACTACTGATCTTCGCCGTTCTTAAAAATGCACAGATGAAGCTAAAGCCTTGAATTATTGCGGTGATTTACTGATGAAATAGTTACCGTAAAGGCAATAAAATTTAGTCCGTTGCGGCAAAATATCGATTTCTACAAGAATTGATGGCAATCATTTCTTGAAACATCGATGTTCATCAAGAACAATCTATAATTTATATAGAAATATATTTAACAGTTTATTTTCTCCCCCTCCACGCTTAAAAAATTTTCCCCTTTTATGACCCTTCTCTCAACATATTGATTTACTGAAAACTTTTTAAACTCCTTACTCTCACCAATAGTATATATATATATATATATATATATTAAAAACTATCCTTTTCTGATATATTTAATAAAACATAATTAGTTTGGTTTGTTTTACGGCATATCAACCCCATGGGGTCATTTAATGTCGAAGCATTAGTTTTTTTTTAATCATATCACCCCAAGCAAGGCATTCCACTGCCACTATTGCGCATGGGGCTACATAGGGGAAGGTAAAGAGAAGGAGTGGTTAGACATAGGGAATGTCAGGAGGAAGGTGACAGATGAGTAAGGATAGCGAGGATGAGGGTTAGGCAGATGGGCAGAGTGCTTGATAGAATGGGAGCAGGTTAGTGTGTTAGGAGGTGTCTATTGACCTTACATTTAAACTCCTGGAGATTGTAGCCGTCGGGGAAGCAATCGTTTGGAAGAGAAATCCACAGAATTAGTTCCTTCAAAAATGTATTTTTGTTGGTAACATTTTTCCTTCAAAAATGTATTTTTGTTGGTAACATTTTTCCTTCAAAAATGTATTTTTGTTGGTAACATTTTTCCTTCAAAAATGTATTTTTGTTGGTAACATTTTTCCTTCAAAAATGTATTTTTGTTGGTAACATTTTTCCTTCAAAAATGTATTTTTGTTGGTAACATTTTTCCTTCAAAAATGTATTTTTGTTGGTAACATTTTTCCTTCAAAAATGTATTTTTGTTGGTAACATTTTTCCTTCAAAAATGTATTTTTGTTGGTAACATTTTTCCTTCAAAAATGTATTTTTGTTGGTAACATTTTTCCTTCAAAAATGTATTTTTGTTGGTAACATTTTTCCTTCAAAAATGTATTTTTGTTGGTAACATTTTTCCTTCAAAAATGTATTTTTGTTGGTAACATTTTTCCTTCAAAAATGTATTTTTGTTGGTAACATTTTTCCTTCAAAAATGTATTTTTGTTGGTAACATTTTTCCTTCAAAAATGTATTTTTGTTGGTAACATTTTTCCTTCAAAAATGTATTTTTGTTGGTAACATTTTTCCTTCAAAAATGTATTTTGTTGGTAACATTTTTCCTTCAAAAATGTATTTTGTTGGTAACATTTTTCCTTCAAAAATGTATTTTGTTGGTAACATTTTTCCTTCAAAAATGTATTTTGTTGGTAACATTTTTCCTTCAAAAATGTATTTTGTTGGTAACATTTTTCCTTCAAAAATGTATTTTGTTGGTAACATTTTTCCTTCAAAAATGTATTTTGTTGGTAACATTTTTCCTTCAAAAATGTATTTTGTTGGTAACATTTTTCTTCAAAAATGTATTTTGTTGGTAATATTTTTCATTCAAAAATGTTTTCTTTATAATATTTTTCCTTCAAAAACGTTTAGTTGTTAATATTTTTCATTCAAAAATATTTTCTTGGTAATATTTTTCATTCAAAAATGTTTTCTTTGTAATATTTTTCATTCAAAAATGTTTTCTTGGTAATATTTTTCATTCAAAAATGTTTTGTTGGTAAAATTTTTCCTTCAAAAAATTTTATGCATATATTTCATAAAAGTCTGTTTTTATACATTCATAGTGTTTTGACCCCTGATTGGAGGGTTAACTATTTGCCCATTACTGAGACCCTAACAGTTGCTACCACCCCGGGTCAGGGTGGATCTGAGAACAACAGCAATTAAGAGGTGGTTCCATGCTCCTCGCAAACCTCGAAATCAGGCACCTTACTACCAGATGCAGTTTACCGCCATACCCAGGACCCCCAGTTTGGGGGGTTAACTATTTGCCCATAACTGGGATCCTAACAGGTGCTACCACTCCGAGTCAGAGTGGATCTGAAAACAACAGCAATTAAGAGGTGGTTCCATACTCCTCACAACCTCCTAATCAGAGTCCTTGCTGTCGGATACAATTACCATCATGCCCAGGAGCGAAGCATGTTGAAAAGAAGGTTTGCTGTCCATATATACAATAATATATCTGTAAAGAAAATGATGGATTTATTTATGAACCCGACAGATTTTATTACTTTGACATAATTTTAGTGGATGCCCGTATTTAAGTAGACGCTCCGTATATTTATTTAATAATATGATTATTTATTTTCATTCACAAGACTGAATATTTCGGAAATCTTATTAGATAAAAAAATGTGCATGATTCGAACCTGTGCTCCCCTGAAGAAAACCATTACGAGATATGACATGCTTAAACCCTCTCAATCACGGCGTTCGTCGAGGGTCAGGTTGAATAGTACCTTTAAGCACATTTTTTTCTCCGACTCTCTACATAGACATTGTGGCTTCCCCCTGTATCTTCTACAAATATTTTCATGGCTTCTGCTCCGATGAACTTAAATCACTGGTGCACCCTCCACAAGAATTTACTCATGCAACTAGTCCGGCAACAAAGTCCTACCCTTTTACAGTCAACCAAATGCAGCCGGCAATTCTACTCTATTAGGTTCTTCTCTCGCACTCCCCGCCTATGGAACTTCCATATACTTACTTTCCTGACGGGTACAACCTCCAGGAATTTAAATGCAATGTCAATACCCATCTCTTATCCACTTGACTCCAGTTCTTTATACATCACCCTATGTATCTTGTTCTTTTCCTTTCTCTCTACCTTTGAAAGTGTCTTCACATCTGTGTTCCCATCTTTCTCTGTCACCCACCTGTAAATGGTTCGTCTTTGTCTTCACTCTCCTCCTGCCTAAACTCTTACTCTCGTATGTAGCTCCCTGCGCATCAGTGGCGGTACCGCCTTGCTTGACGATCAAAAATAATTTTCTTTTTAATTGTTTCACCCCAAGCAAGGCGCTAAAGCCACTGCTGCGCAGGGGACTACATAAAAGAAAAAGATTAGATTGGAGGAGAGTAAAGAGAAAGACGAACCAGCTACAGGGGGTGTCAAAGAAGGGAGCAGAAGATGGATGGGAATACAGGTGGGACGACAGTTGCAAAGTGAGAGAGAAAGGAAAAGATATACAGGTTGATGTAGAAAAAACTAGACTCAAGTGGTTAAGAAATGGGTATTGACATTGCATTTAAATTCATGAAGGTTGTAGCAGTCAGGAAAGTTGCCTTGTTAGGCGGTTTCTAAAAAAATAATGAGTGGATGTGTGTTGAGGTGCGGTGGATATCGGCATGCAACTAGAAATCGCTGAGCCGCGTTCATATTTCACATGAATAACAGGACATTTTGGGTTCTATAATCTCCAGACAATGATATGAAGATTCGAAACTCTCGAATTGGCTGTTATGCACAGACAGCAATGAAAAGTACTCAAAGACATCAAAGAGCGGGAAGTTAAATACTGTGGAAGAAACAAATGTAATTAGTTTTTTTTTTTTGTCTTTTTAATCGTTTCACCCCAAGCAAGGTACTAAAGCCACTGGTACGCAGGGGACTACATAAGAGAAAAAGATTAGATAGGAAGAGAGTAAAGAGAAAGACGAACCAGTTACAGGAGGTGTCAGAAAAGTGAGCAAGAGAAGGATGGGAATACAGGTATGATAAACAGTTGCAAAGGTAGAGAGAAAGGAAAATATATACAGGGTATCAAAGAGACAGGTATTGACATTGCATTTAAATTCTTGGAGGTTGTAGCTGCCAGGAAAGCAAGAATATGGAAGAGATCTCCACAGGCGGGAAGTGTGAGAAAAG
Source organism: Ascarosepion bandense (assembly GCA_037127315.1). NCBI lineage: Eukaryota > Metazoa > Mollusca > Cephalopoda > Sepiida > Sepiidae > Ascarosepion > Ascarosepion bandense. The sequence continues at coordinate 351,008 of JBBBDQ010029164.1, read as the reverse complement.
AAGCTGTTGGAATAGAATTGTCGGCTGGATCTGGTTGATGTAACTGTGAAGGGGTGGGACCTAGTTGCCAGTCTGGTTGCACGAGTAAACTCATGTGGCAGGGGCACAAGTGTCTTAAGTTCGTCGGAGCAGAAGCCATGAAAATATTTATAGAACAGACAGAGGGAAGCCACATCCCGTCGGTGAGAAAGTCGTTGGAGTCGAGTTGCTTAGTTTCGTATCCGAACATAAACAAAGAAAATCGTCTCTTCTATAAATACTTTCATGGCTTCTGCTCGGACGAGCTTAAGTCACTGATGCCTCCTCAACAGGTGTTTACTCGTTCAACCAGACTGGCAACTGGGACCCACCCATTCACAGTCAGGTTAGCCAAATGCAGACGACAATTCTACTCCTGCAGCTTCCTCTCTCGCACTTCCCGCCTGTGGAACTCGCTCCCGTATTCTTGCTTTCCTGACGGCTACAACCTCCAGAAATTTAAATGCAAAGTCAATACTCATCTACTAACCACTGGACTCTAGCTCTCTCCCCTCCCCTGTATAACCTTCCCTTTCTCTCCACCTGTGTATCTGTCATCGCACCTGCTTTCTCAGCTTTCTGTTGTTCCTTTCTAACTAGTTTGTACTCCTCACTCTTTTCTAATTAATCTTTTTACGTTTATGTAGCCCCCTGCACATCAGTGGCGTTTCCACCTTGCTCGGGGTGAAATGATTTAAAAAAAAAATCCTGAAGAAAGGGATTATTTTTTTAATTCATAAATCCGACAGATTTTATTGCTTAGAAGTTATTTTTAGCGGATACTCGTATTGGAGTAGACGCTCTGTTTATGGTTACATCAACGTCAACAGAATTAAACAACCTGGTCAGTACTTGAAAGAATAACCATTTGGAAATATCAGGTACCGTAAATTTAGATGTGCGGGTGGTGTAATGGATAATGGCTCCGGTTTATTAAATGAAGTGCCGAGTCCCAATTCTACTTATGTTCGTTATATTACGCGCAAATACCTTTGGGAAAGCTAAGAATCCGCCTATTCTCCCCCAGGTATGGGTTAATCAATAAGACGTGTATCACTAAAACCACAGACATAATGAATAAGATTCTTACAATCCACAAAATCTAAAAATGTTGATTAGCCGTAAAATCTCGATCATTCGATTGAAGCAATTTTAAATCATTGATCTGTAGAAATAGTTAATTGTAAATGATGATTTATATATACATATCATTTCACCCCAAGCAAGGCGAGACCACCATTAGTGCGCAGGGGGTTACAGCAAGAGAAAAGACTGGTTACAGGGGTTATTGAGAAAAACCAAAAGATTAACATAATTCAAGAAGATAAAAATTCGCAATTGACTTTACATTCAATTTTTTAGCGATTTTATCTATCATAGAAATAACTAAACGGAAGGGAGTCCCACAAGTGGGAAGTGCGAGAAAAGAAACTGTTGGAGTAGAAGTGACGGTTACATTTCAATGGTAAAAGTGGGACATAGATACCAACTACGTCAGTCAGTTAAGTGCCATACGTGCGATCATGTCTCGAAAGAGATATGACTGACTGGGCAGAAGATGTTATCCCGCAGTAGGTTGCCATTGCTTTCTGCGGTAGACTGGTTGCCAGCCAAGGCTATAGAACCCAATCTATCCTATTATTTAGCCCATAACTGGAAGGAAGAGACGGATTAATACCTTTCCCAAGGGTATTTGCGCGTAAGTGAATACAATGGACTCAACTGGAATTCGAACTCGGCTCCCCGATTTCTCGTTCTGAGCCGATATCCAATGCACCACTAGGCACATCCTAATGACCGGAGCATCATTTTAATGCGTTTCTATGATTTCACAACGCGTGAGATACCAAAATGTTAACAGAACCCTATGTCTAAACGTAATGTAATGGGTTGCGACCAGATTGAAATGTGATTTTATTAAGTGTGGGTTGTTTTGATTTAATGTAGATGGCGTCCAATATCTGAAGGTTCTTTTTACTGTGTGTATGACTGAGTATTATTATGTTATTGACTAAAATCTGTCTAATATTACATGCATGGCTACGTTCTTCTAAGAAAAGTTGTTTAATTGAACTATGATCAGAAAGGTGACAGGTAAGTCTACAGGAGGGCGTGGTTGTAGTAAAAACAATATATGTAATGGGTTTATTATTAGTACCAGAGATACAATTATATTATCCTTTTCGTTTTTATGGATCTGTCATTTTTTTTATTTTTTTCCATACATTATATATATATATATATATATATATATATATATATAAATACTGATGACCAAATAGAAAGCTAAATGGAAATTATATATATATATATATATATATATATATATAATCCTGGGTTAGGAAGCGAACGGAGTCTAAGCCGTACTGATGAGCTGTAATACAGCGAAACAGATCTGTCTGCGGATGACTATAGTATTTACGCTCTCACACCCTCATTGAGCACTCTGGAAGAGTGGGAGGCTTTGTAAACAATAGCTACTCCGGCATTTACGCACCGCTCATTCGATTATGAATTGGAGCACTCTTGCTAGTGGCCGTGTTTATACGCGCTAAAAAGCCTGCCTTCTTCTGCCGGACGCTCGTGGCCTTGGGGTAGAATCGCCGACTGACGCCGATTCGGTCGGGTTTCAATCCTGGGTTAGGAAGCGAACGGAGTCTAAGCCGAACTGATGAGCTGTAATACAGCGAAACAGATCTGTCTGCGGATGACTATAATATATATATATTTTATACTGATGAACAATTAGAAAGCTAAAGGGAAATTATATTGGGCGTGTATAATGATAATGTATACCCTAAAAAAGTCTGCCTTCTTCTACCGAACGCCCATAGCCCAGAGGTAGAATCGCTGATTCGGTCGGGTTTTAATCCTGGGTAAAATGCAATCAGAGTCTAACCGTACTGATGAACTGTGATACAGCGAAACAGATCTGTCTGCGGATGACTATGTATATATATATATATTATACTGATGACCAAATATAAAGCTAAATGGAAATTATATATATATATATATATATATATATATATATACTGATGGCAAAACAAAGATAAACGGAAATTTATATATATATATATATATACATACTGATGGCAAAACAGAAAGATAAACGGAAATTATATATATATATATATATATATATATACTGATGGCAAAACAAAGATAAACGGAAATTTATATATATATATATATACATACTGATGGCAAAACAGAAAGATAAACGGAAATTATATATATATATATATATATATATATATACTGATGGCAAAACAAAGATAAACGGAAATTTATATATATATATATATACATACTGATGGCAAAACAGAAAGATAAACGGAAATTATATATATATATATATATATATATATATATATATATATACTGATGGCAAAACAAAGATAAACGGAAATTTATATATATATATATATATACATACTGATGGCAAAACAGAAAGATAAACGGAAATTATATATATATATATATATATATATATATATATATATACTGATGGCAAAACAAAGATAAACGGAAATTTATATATATATATATATATACATACTGATGGCAAAACAGAAAGATAAACGGAAATTATATATATATATATATATATATATATATACATACTGATGGCAAAACAGAAAGATAAACGGAAATTATATATATATATATATATATATATATATACATACTGATGGCAAAACAGAAAGATAAACGGAAATTATATATATATATCTATACATACTGATGGCAAAACAGAAAGATAAACGGAAATTATATATATATATATATATATATATATATATATATATTATTAACATTGTCTGTTCAGATATCTTTCTTTTCTGAAGTTTTTCTTATTTTCACTTTCTCTCTCCATCATGATAAACAGATCTCTATTCCCTTTCTTCGTTTATCTCTCTTTTTTTCTGTGTCTCTCTCTCTATTCCACCTTCTTCTCATTTATAACCGTTCTCCCTCTCTATCGCTCCCGATTCGCATGCATTTCATTATCCACTCCTGCCTCTATCCCGCTTGCCTCTTTGCATCTATCTCCAATCCACTATCTCTGTGACTTACTGCTTTTTAACCGGATCTGCCATACCCACTTACTAATCCTCTTCGAAATGCGCATGCGTCAAGCGTCCATTTCAATAGATTTACTCATCAAATACTCTTTGGATAAATGTACATGCGCAATGGATCATATGCGCCTATGTACGTTTGCCAGCTGTGTCTGTGTACAGGCTAACATATTATTTGCGTCTCTTATTTCGACTTTTCATTCTATTACTTAATTGTTTCTCGGTATCAGCCTATTTCAAAGGGAAAAGAAGAGCTTCATATATTAGTAACAGAATAAAATAATTCACATATCTTGTATGCACTCAGAATTCCAAGAATTTTTTTTACGTATAACCATAGAGAAATTTATTGTTAAAATCATTTTATTTCAATTAATTGCTATGTGTGATACACACAAAAGCGACCATATTCCTTGAGTGACACGACAGACAAGGCAGAAAATTTTCCCGCAGTAGTTTGCCAGTACTTTCTGCGTAGACTGCTTACCAACCAAGGCAACCAACTAGGACCAAGAGCCACTCAATATGAAAGGGTACTGTAAAGAGTTGTATTAACGTAAGGACAAGTGCAAATAGAATCGATTTGAAGTAAAACTTTAGAGGGAACTGGAAGTCCAATCCTAAACAAGAAAGAAAGGATCAACCTCTACACCTGTTCAAAATACTGGGGAGGAGTGTAAACCGATTGATAGACGAACCTGTCTACTCCTATTAATTAAGGAGGGAAAAATGAAATAGTGAATAAAATTTCGGAGTTCAGGCGCACAAGTTTGAAGAAGACTAGAAGAAACTGGATATTTAATCCTAAACTGAAAACAATGGATAAACCTCTACTTCTGTTTAAAAGACCAGGGAGGAGTCTAAACCGGGTCATTTGTTCCGTTATATTGAAATCATATATAGTAAAATCGTTAACTATTTATGCAATTTCTTTCTCAGAGTTTCTTGATATTATTCCATGTGGGAGAACATGGCTCTTAAAGACTGTCCATCCTTTGTGGCCCTAAGCACTTTTTCCCTTTGCCAAGTTCTGCCATCCACTGACACAAGATCGTCAGTTAGTTGACCCGCAGAATTTTCCTATCTCTCTTGCGAATGATATGCATCGTGAAGGGTTAAGTATGCGGTGTGGTCTTCGTGTCATTGCGCATGTGAGAGCCTTCACTGTTACATTCTACACAGCTGGGTTAAAAGCCGGAGAGCCAGCCATTTACGCGCAACGTGCCTGGGGAAGGAAGACACGGTGCAGACTATCCAACACCACCTCAGACCACGGTCGATGTCTTCCAATTTAAAGATCTCGACTTGTATTAACTACCCTGATGACTTCAGTTCACAAAGGTTTTAAACCAGCAATTCCGTGTCATCACTGCCCTGGCCCCATTCAATGCTATCGAGAGCCGTCTACTTGAATGTCCTACATAGCTGTGGATCCAAAAAGAAGCTTCATCTACCCTTTGACGAGTTTTAAACCTGCTGACTATCTCGACACAGAAAAAGTCTTTTTAGTGAGCCAATGACTTTCTAGACTCCAATGACTCTACCATGAGGTGAGCTACTATTGGGTTACATTATAGAGCAGGCTTACCTCACACAAATGCACAACACAACTAAATGCTTTCACACACTGAAGTGTCATATGTGATACACGCTTATACGATCATGTCTCGAAAAAGATATAACTGACTGGACAGAAGACTATCATGCAGTAGACTGCCATTACTTTCTGCGGTAGACTGGTCGCCAGTCAAGGCCATAGAACACACTCTGTCCTGTTATTTGACTCATCGCTAGCGGGGGAACAGACGCATCATATTATTAAGGTGGGATTATTGGGGGGATCAGTTTATTACTTTATAACAATAGAAAACCGATCCCCCACTTTATGCCCAGTAGAAGCCTTAATCATGTTTCTAACTATTATATTCAGTAAGTCAGTTAAGTGCCATACGTGATACACGCTTTGAGCGATCATGTCTCGAAAGAGACATGACTGACTGGGAAAAAGATTATCCCGCAGTAGGTTGTCATTACTTTCTGCGGTAGACTGGTTGCCAACCAAGTCTATAGAACCCAATCTGTCCTATTATTTTGCCCCATAACTGGAGGGAAGAAACGGATTAATACCTTCCCCAAGGGTATTTGCGCGTAAGTGAATGCAGGGAATTCAACTGGAATTCGAAATCGGCTCCCCGATTTCTCGTTCCGAGACGACATCTACTGCACCACAAGGCACATCCTTACAAAGTTGAAATTAAGTTTTAACAAATAGAATCGCGTTTAAACTAAAAAATAATATGCGTGCTTAAATTACATTTTAAGCATTCATTGTATAACCTTTGGATGTGCTTTTTGATGCAGTGGATATCGGCTCGGAACGACAAATCGGAGAGCTGAGTTCGAATTCCAGTTGAATTCCTTGTATTCACTTACACGCAAATACCCTTGGGAAAGGTACTAATCCGTTTCTTCCCTCCAGTTAGGGGTTAAATAACAGGACAGATTGGGTTCTATAGACTTGGTTGGCAACCAGTCTACTGCAGAAAGCAATGGCAACCTACTACGGGATAATCATATGCCCAGTCAATCATGTCTCTTTCAAGACATAATGGCCAAAGCGTGTTTCACGTATGGCGCTTAACTGACTGGCTGAATATAATAGTTTGAATAGTTGAAAAACTTGAAGCAACTGAAATGTGGTTCTACAGAAGGATGCTGCGAATATCATGGATCGAGCATGTGAGCAATGATGAGGTCTTGCAAACGATGGAAACGAAAGGAAATTAATACTGAGCATCAGGAAGAGACACCTGAAGTTCCTGGGACACGCAGTGAGGAAGGAGGGCTTGGAGAATCTGATACAAACAGGTCAGATAGAGAAAAAAAGAGACAGGAGAAAGCAACGGATAATATATTTGAAGGACTTAATCAGGTGGATGACAGAACGAGGATTGCTTGGTGTAACAGGAGAAGTCGTGCTCAGAGCAACCAGAGACACGGAAACGTGGAAAGCCATGATCGCCTACGTCCTGAACGTACAGGGCACATAGAAGAAGGCAGATTATCCCGCAGTACTTTTCGAGTTAGACTGGTTGCTTATCAAGGCGAAACAATCAAATCTGCCCTGCTGCTGTGAAAAAGAGATGGATTATAAACTTTTCCAAAATGTGTTTTGCCCGTAAATATATGAAACGTTTTCGACAGAAATTTGAACTCGGCTCTCAGATTTCCTAATCAGATTGCACCGCAACGCTCACCCTATGCGTAGACATATATATATATATATATATATATATATATATAAACTAAGAGGATTCATGGATCAGGATAAAAATATTCCATATTTAAAACAATATTTTTTTTATAATTATATCACCCCTAGCAAGTCATTTTACTGCCACTGTTGTGTAGGGGGGTTACATAGGAGGAAAGTTATGAGAAAGAGTGACAGGTTATAAAGGGTGTCAGGAAGTGGGTAAGAGAAGGATGAGAATACTGATGTGAGTGGTGTGGACGGAGAAAGGTGCATGGGAGAGAAGATGCAGGTTAGTGAGATAGGAGATGAGGACTGACTTTACATTTTAATTCTTGGAGTTTGTAGCTATCGAGGAAGCAAATAAACGGAAAGGAAATCCACAGGCGGGAAGTGCGAGAAAAGAAGCTGATAGAGTAGAATTTGCGTTTCCATTTTATTGGTTTCATAGTAAAATGGTGGGACCTAGTTGCTAATCTTGTTGCTGGAGTAAATTCATATATAGGGGGCACCAGTGAGCTAAGTTCATCGGAGCAGAAGCCGTGAAAGTATTTGTAGAAGAGACACAGGGGAGCCACATTGCGTCGGTGAGAAAGTGACTGTATCTGAGCTGCCTAGTTGGGATCGATCACATTAGAGATTGGATTTTGTCAAGGACCCCTAGGTGGATAACAGGAGCACCCGGGCAGATATGAATGCAACCCTGTCGTGTATAAATAAGAGAAATAAATTTAATAATAATAGCTTAAATTTATTCTACATTTTGGGTTCCTGTGTAGAAGCATTCACATCAACCGAGCAAGTAATGGCATTAAATGTACAGCAGGTAATAATAAAATAGAATAAATTTAACAAGCAAACCGGGATGCGTTTGATTGAGAAGGGAAATCAGGGCGGTTTATATGACAGACGTTTACCCAGAATTCATTTGAAAGAGCGAGCGAATAGAAGAGAGGGAATGTTGAAATTAGGAAAGAAGATAGGGTTGAATATGTAAGAGGATGCCTGATAAAGAAAGACGAAGGAAATTAGTGATAAAGAAAAATAAGAAGAAGAATATATAGAGAAGTAAAGATTGAAGATAATAAATAAGAAAAAAAAGGGGGGGAAACGTTCGATAGACGCTGAACAAGAATTTTGTTTGAAAAAAATGGAAAAATCACAGAGAATGAGTGGGAAGAGCTGACATAGAAAAAAAAAGTTGGAAACAAATAATATACGGGAAGCAATATAAAAGAATTCAATGCATTTACTTTCGCACAAATACCCTTAGGAAAGATATGACTCCGTCTTTTCCCTCCAGTGATGGGTCAAATTACAGGACAGAGTGGGTTCTATAGCCTTGATTGGTAACCAGTCTACCGCAGAAAGCAATGGCAACCTACTGCGGGATAATCTTTTTCCCAGTCAGTCATATCTCTTTCGAGACATGATCGCCCAAGCGTGTATCACGTATGGCAATTAACTGACTGACTGTTAGTTAGAAACATGATTAAGGCTTCTACTGTGCATAAAGTGGGAGATCTTTTTTCTATTGTTATGAAGTAATAAACTGATCACCCACTAATTACTGCTTAATAATATAATACACATCTTCCCCCTCTAGCTATGAGTCAAATAACAGGACAGATTGGGTTCTATAGCCTTGGCTGGCAACCTGTCTACCGCAAAAAGCAACGGCAACCTACTGCGGGATAATCTTCTGCCCAGTCAGTCATGTCTCTTTCGAGACATGATCGCCTAGTCGTATATCACGTATGGCACTTAACTGAGAAGAAATAAAATTAAAACGAATTTGAAGCAAAGAAGATGAATCGAGAAAAACTTAATAAGGATTTGTTTTTTAAAATTAAACGTAAGAGAAACGAAACGAAATAAAGAAAATGACAGAATTAAATTGCAAGAAAGAATAATTTTGAGCTCGAAAGAGAAAGACAAAACAAAGAAAAACAAAATATAGAGAAAAAGGTTATCATACGAAAGAAAAAAAGAAAAGAATAAAAAAGGAAGTAAAGAACGAAAAAGAATGAACGAAAAAAAAAACAGAACGAAGAAAAAGAATGAAAGAGTGATCGAGTGAAAAAAGAACATATGAATGAAAAAGAATGAAAAAATCAAGTGAAATAAGAACAAATGAAAAATTAAAGAAAAAAGAAATAATGAAAAAGAATGAAAAAGAGATCAAATAAAAAATGAATGAAAAAAGAATGAATCAAAAGAGCTCGAGTGTGAAAAGAACAAATGAAAAATGAAAGAAAAAATGAATGAAAAGAGATCGAGTGAAAAAAGAATAAATAAAAAATAAAATGAAAAAGTGATCGAATGAGAAAAGAACAAATGAAAAAATGAAAGGAAAAAAGAAAGAAAAAAGAATGAATGAAAAGAATAAAGAAAAAATAAAATGAATTGATCGAATGAGAAAAGAACAAATGAAAAAATGAAAGGAAAAAAGAAAAAAAGAGATCGAGTGAAAAAAGAACAAATAAAAAAGTGAAATGAAAAAGAATGAAAAAGCGATCGAGCAAACAAAAAGAAAGAACGAAAAAGAAATGAAGTTGAAAAAAGAACAAACGATAAAAACGACAGAAAAAGAATTAGAGAAAGAAAGAATTAAAAAAGAATGAAAGATAAAAGAAGGAATGAAAGAAGCACGAAAAAGAGCTCGAGTGGAAAAAAGAACAAATGACAAAAAGAACAAATGACAAAAAGAACAAATGACAAAAAGAACAAAAGAAAAAATCATGAAAGAAAAAAAGAATGAAAGAAAAAATATAATAAAAAATGATAACGTCAAGATTTAAGGGAAAGAAAGGAAGGAGCCAAGAGAGTGGTGGAGGGACTGAAAGAGAAGAAGAAAACAAAAGACAAAGAAAGGAAAAGAGAAGGCGAAATGAGTAAGATCAGGAAGATCCAGTGAGAGGTGATTTTCTAAACGCAGTTTAGATATGGCACAAGGCTGAAAGTATGGAGCACCCAGTAAGGATCGAATTCACTACTCAGTTGTAATGATTCCAGCAAGACAAGCATGTTAACCATTACATCACGTTCAGGTGCCCGAGACCCAGCGAGGGTGATAAAAGTGAGGAAACTATTTACTTTCTTATTCATTGTATCAAAGAGAGAGAGAGAGAGAGACGGATATAAAATGGGAGATAAAAAATAGATTGTTTGTTGAGGAGAGAGAGAGAGAGAGAGAGAGAGAGAGAGAAAGAATAGACAGAACGAAGAAAAAACAGAACCTGTGCAATAAGAGAGATAGTGAATAAACATATATATATATATATATATATATATATATATAGAGAGAGAGAGAGAGAAATACGCTAAGAGAGAATAGCGATAAAAAGAGTGAGAGAGAGAGAGAGATAGCGATTTATTAGAGAAAAAGAGAAAGAATAGAGAGAAAATATTTAGAGAGACAGAAACAATAAGCTGAGAGAGAGAGAAAGAATTGGCTGATTGAGTGTGATAATAAGCAGAGTGAGAGGGAAGATGAGAGAGTAAAGGAGCAGATAGACAGGGTGAGGCAGAGAGAGAATAGAACGTACAGAATCGAAGATAGCAAAATGCGTCTAAAATTGTGAGAAGAGGAATTAAAAACGAAAACAATTAACAAAAAACATGGAAACAATTCCTATGTCTTGGAAAAATAGTCTTTTTCGATAAACGTCTTGGAGAATTAGTTTTCTTGAATTGAAACCATCGGGAAAGTATCTGGTGTAAATTGGACGAACATCTAATACAGAACTGAGATAAGGACTTCATAGTTTGACAAGCTAGTTTCTGAAGGCACTGTTTGGACGATTCTCACTAGGTACCCCATAACTAAAGCCATGTGCCAAACTAGATTTACGTCCATAACTATTATACAATTCGTAAGATAATTACTATTGAGGCCGTTGGTGGAGGTTCCAGTCCGTGTAGTATCATCTGTTTAAATCATCCAAGCTCGGTGATATCGCCCACCGGTGGGCGATTTCATCTGTTGGATAGGTGATGAGAAAGTGAACAAAAAATGATCGGTGAGTGAAAATTTTGGTGGGCGATATAGGATTTTGAGTATGAAAAAAATATTCCAACATATGTTACGCGAAAAAAATATTCAAAAGAGATAGACAAAGAACCTGAATATAAAAACAAAACAAAAATCTAAGAGTTGGCTAAATGAGAATGACTGGATTCTTCTTTTATGTGCCGTGTCTCTTCAGGACGTAGACAATCATGGCCCTCCACATTTCCCTATCCTTGTAGCTCTTAAAATCCCTTCTTCTGTTACTCCTCCTAAACCCTACTCTGCCATCCATCTGCTCAAGTCTATCAAGTATATCACACGTTTCTTTCCCGTCTCTCCTTCCCTCTCTCCGCTCTGTGAGTATCAGATTCTCCAAGCCTTCCTTCCTCTCTTTTCCTGATGTTAAGCATCAGGTTCTTTTTCGTTTTCATCTTCTCAAAAACCTCGTCGTTGCTCTTATGTTTAGTTCATATTATCCTCAGCATCCTTCTGTAGAACCATATTTCGGTTCCTTCATCTTTGATGAGATTCTCCAGCATTAGTTGCCAAATTGAAGGACAGATATCACATAACAATCCACTACTCTCTTCTTTGTTTTTAGCGAAATTTTCCTGTTTCTTAATGCACCGCTTCTCGCTCGATTACCGAAGTTAAGCAACGTTGAGCCTGGTCAGTACTTAGATGGGTGACCGCTTGGGAATACCAGGTGCTGTAAGCGTTTTGTGCCATATGTGCGTTGTGGTGCAGTGGATATTGACTCGGAAAGTGAAATCGGTGAGCCGAGTTCGAATTCTAGTTGAATACCCTGCATTCACTTAAGCACTGGTACCCTTGGGAAAGGTATTAATCCGACCCTTCCCTCCAGTTATGGGTTAAATAACAGGGTAGGACTTGGGGATCCTGCCCTTAAAAAACAAATCCCAATGAATCTTGATACTTGAAAAGAAAAAGTATTACTAGACACAAAACTTATATAAAAACAACAATAAATTGTTGAAAGAAAAAGGTATTACCAGCAATGAATAAATAAAATTTAATTGGCAATAAATGACCCGCCGAGGTTGATATGCCATAAAAACAAAACAATCAACCAACCAATAATACTCTACTCAGTTTCTGTAATGTGTCTTTGGCTAACTGGATTACACATAAATATCTCCATAAAAAAGTAATATTTTGGTATTTTCTATAGTTTTCAATAGTACACTTTGCTTCTTTAATAATACATTTTCAATAGCACACTTTGCTTCTTTAATAATACATTTTCAATTGCACACTTTGCTTCTTTAATAATACATTTTCAATAGTACACTTTGCTTATTTAATAATACATTAGAATCAGCAACCACAGCCTAAGTCGGTGTTGTTCGGTATCTCTCTTTGCTATTTTCTACCACATCATAAAGCCAGTTGACGAGGGCACCACGGCATGGTGTAATGGTTAACAAGCTTGTTTCGCGAAATCAACTACGACTAAAAGGTGAGTTTGATCCTCAATGCGTGCCCCAAAATCTCAAATGTGGTACAATCCCACATCTGGATGACGCCACATAGTTTAGGAACTAGTAAAAAAAACAATTTTGAAATCTTTACTATACAGGTGGGTGGTGGAAGATATGTCTGTGAAAATGGCCGATGACACACGAAAAAAGAAAAAAAAGAACGTTTGGGAACCCCTGTTATGGGTATTTCAGGGTCTCACAACTAGATATTCGAAGAAAAATACAATCTTCCTGACATTTGTTTCTCGTGGCCTAGGGGTAGAATCGCCGACTGACGCCGATTCGGTCGGGTTTCGATCCTGGGTTATGAAGCGAACGGAGTCTGATGAGCTGTAATATAGCGAAACAGATCTGTCTGCGGATGACTCTCTCTCTTATATATATATATATATATATATATATAAAAGGATGTGCGTAGTGGTACAGTGAATATCGGCTCGGTACGAGAAACCGGGGAGTCGAGTTCCAGTTGAATTCATTGTATTCACTTACGCGCAAATACCCTTGGGAAAGGTATTAATCAGTCTCTTCCTTCCAGTTATGGGTTAAATAGCAGGGCAGACTGGGCTCTATAGCTTTGGTCGGCAACCAGTCTACCGCAGAAAGCAATGGCAACCTACTGCGGGATAATCTTCTGCCCAGTCAGTAATGTTTCTTTCGAGACATGATCGCCCAAGCGTATATCACGTATGGCACTTAACTGACTGTTGACCTGGTGAAAAATCTCATCTAAAAATTATTTCATTTGTGCTGCATTCCTGTTATTAATCTTCAAGTCTTGTATGAGAGTCTATAAAAGACTTTACATTGGTAACAAAAGGGCTAAAATGGATCCGCTGTAATATACAGTACTGTGCAAAAGTATTAGGACAAGAACCATTTTATCTTTTATGAGGCATCAAAATAATTGCGACAATTTACCAATCGCACCTAGTATATATACAGTACTGTGCAAAAGTATTAGGATAAGAACCATTTTATCTTTTATGAGGCATCAAAATAAAATTTGAAACCACTCTGGTTCTAACACTTTTGCACACTACCGGTAGTGTGCAAAAGTATTAGGACAGGGGGTGATTTTCCTAAAAACCTCACTGAAATTCAAATACAGGGTGAAAATCCAAGTAAATTGCTAATAAATATTGATTATTTAAAACTAGGTGTAAAAGAAATGTATTAAAAAGAAATTATATTTAATTTTTACTATTTTCTATTAAACAAGTTATTTTGAAACTACTCTGTTGAACATCTATGGAATATTTTGGATAAAAAAATTGATAAATCTAGTGTTACTTCGCAAGGTACACTTTGTGAACAAATACAAGCTGCTTGACAGGAGATACCATTAGATACATTGAAGAAGCCTGTGATGTCAATATCTGACAGAATGAAGGCTGTAATCAAAGCAAAAAGCTATTATATATTAAATTTGTTTTGTAAGAAGTATTTTCTTCTTGTTAAAGCATTTGTTGAGTAAATCAAATAAAATTAATTAAATTGTTTATTTTCTGTCAATATGCATCATAAAAGATAAAATAGTTATTATTCTAATACTTTTGCACAGTACTGTGATTAAGAAATCGGAGAGGCGAGTTCGAATTCCAGTGATACACGCTTATAATCCGGAAAGTAGACTCAACCTTGTCTTTCTATCCGCATGCAGGCAGCTTGGTCTCAGCTTAAGTTATAGATTGATAGAATCACGATTAATCCCTTGAAAAGCGTAAGAGTTAATAGACTTTCTGAAACATGGTTGACCATAAAAGTGGCGGGAAAAATTCATTGATCACTAATAAAAGAACTGAATTATTTAGTAGAGGTTTCCGCCGAAGTAAAATACTAATACATGCGGGTAACATTTAAAATAATAGCAATAAAAGTAAATAAGTAGATACTAGTTTAAAAGAAATAAGAACCTTAATCAGAACAGTTTATAATAATGACGGAAATAAAAAAATACTTATATCAAACAATTTTGCAAAGAGAGAAGAGCGTACACACTTAAAATGTCTTCCACCCACCACACAAAGGAAAAAAATGAAGAGAAATTATATATATATATATATATATATATATATATAAAGAATAAAATAATATCAGAAAATGTTAAGTAAGATGCAAGAAAATGTCTAAAAAGACAGAGGCAGGCATCGCAGGCACTTATGTTAAAAGGAATTTGAAATTTGATTGATTGGAAGCCATTAGAAAAGGCAAAAGGTTCGCCCGCATCTTACGAAGGATTTTCTCCGTTACCGCTGTTCCCGCCAGATATAAGAAGAGCGCGGAAAAACTCAACAGCAGTTTCAAGCCTTGAAAAACATATTGCAATTGAATAGGCTATACAAACATGGAAGCAAAGAGGGGGAAAAAAGAGGAAAGCAACTGAGTGAGAGAGGGAGAAGTAAAATGATTACAAAAATTTTGCATGGGAAAAAAAAAAAGAATGGACAATGGACGAGTGGGGATAAGAGTAAACGCAAAAAAGCAAGAAATGAAGCAAAAACGCCATTCTTTTTTTCTAGAAAAAGAAAAACGTTTGAAATGGATGAATTAGATATAAAAAGGTGCAAAGACAAGACACAACAAACCCTAATCCACTTTATTATTATAATATACATATATATATATTTATATATATATATATATATATATATATATATATATATATATTGTCATCCGCAGACAGATCTGTTTCGCCGTATCACAGCTCATCAGTACGGTTAGACTCCGATTGCTTTTTAATCCAGGATTGAAACCCGACCAAAATGGCGTCAGTCGGCGACTCTACTCCTGGGCTATGGGCGTTCGGCGGAAGTAGGCAGACTTTTTACCGCGCATATATATAAATAAATATATATATATATATATATATATATATATATATATATATATGTGTCGATGGCTTAGGGAGTAGCAACTCCGACTGACACCAAATCGGTCGAGTTTCGATCCCGGCCAGAAGCAAGCGGATACGTCTAGCCACACTGATGAGCTGTGATACAGCGGAACAGGCTTGTATGTAGATGAGTAATATATATATATATATATATATATATATATATATACAATATATATATATTGTATCGAGGCAGCAAATAATTTTCTAAACAAATACTGTTAATTATAAGAGACAATGAATGTCTATTATGTTTAATCATGAGCCGTTTTAAACGTCGTATTTTGGCTTTAATTTCAGTCGAAAATAACAACAAAAATTCTCTAACATTTGGATAATTTTTTATTAATTTGTTTCTAAGCTTTCGGCTCACATGAGCCATATTCAGAGAGGTCACCATGACGGTAACACAATAACATCCACCATCAGCGACGCTTTTATTTTGTGTTGACATAAAACTCCGCTAGGCAACGGCAATAATTACCAAAAATAACAAACGCAGTTCGCAAATTTGCAATGCGGTTCTATGACGTCACACCGCGTGATAGCGCGAAATGACAACAGAACCATGTATTCAAATGCAATGTAATGTGTTATGGCCAGATTTAAACGTGATTTTATTAAGTGTGGGTTGTTTGGATTTAATGTACATGGCCTCCAATATCTGAAGGTTCTTTTTACTGTGTGTATGAGTAAAGATTATCGTATTATTACAAACATCTGTCTGATATTACCTACATGTTTATGTTTTTCAGAGAAATATTGTTTAATTGTACTCTGATCAGAAAGATGACATGTAAGTCTACGGGAGAGCGTGGTTGTAGTAAAACCTATATATATATATATAACCGAGTATAGGGTACGTATGGATGGAATAATATTTCTTATCCAAAGAAACACTATTATTAAAAAAGGGCTCAATACAAAGTAGAGTTAATAATATTTATTCAGAAATTATAACATGGAAATGTCACAATATTCCTACAAAAGTAGCTATTTTGTTTCGACACTTCTCGTGTCTTGTCAAGTGATGTGGTTTATTTAAAATTGAATGGTTTCAAAAGGTTAAAAACAAACAAAAGTCCTTTAGTCAGGGATGCAATGTGGACCAATCAGAGTAAAGCTACTTCTAATTTTGAGAATATATGAGCAGACTTAACAATAATTTCGGTGGTGGGGTATTCGTATTAATATTTAATTAAATTGAGATCACCATTATTAATTAACTATTAGACCTACTTTATTATTGTTGCGAAATTTAAAATATATATATCCTTCTTGTCGCGCACATTGAATAGAAGCAATAGCGAGACATCGATGGCTTTGTTCATTAGAGAGACAATAGCGAGGCAGCATCAGCCCAGTTCATTCTCTTTACTTATAAAATCTCCTGTCGCGTGTTTGCCTTATCATTTTATTTTTTTGCAATAATTATGTCATTGAGTTTTGAAGATTTTATATATATATATATATATATATATATATATATATATATATATATATAGTCCCCCGCAGACAAATCAGTTTCGCTGTATCACAGCTCATGTATACGGTTAGACATCCGATTGATTTTTACCCAGAATTGAAACCCGACTGAATTGGCGTCAGTCAGCGATTCTACCTCTGAGCTATGAGTGCTCGGTAGATATATATTGTAATTTTGTTTTTGTTTATAAAAGCATTAAAACACTACCCAAAACATTTTCATGTTTCAGAAGAATATTGTGCATCTTCAGGTGATATTTTTAAAATAAATGGTGAAAATGATTAATTTCAGAAAATATAATTTGAATCCATTGATATTCAGAAAATTAAGCGGAGGTGGGTGAAGGCTGTTATGATTGTGGGTGTGTTAGTATTACTCAATCAAAAATGAGATGGTTTGGAAAATATATGTACAAAAATGTTGGTGTAACCTACAGAGTACCTGCAAAAAGACCTAACATCTGAGACAAGAAAAAACATCCCAAACTAATAAAGAAAAAAAAAACCAAAAGTCAAACATTTACCATAACAGTTACTTGAAAGGACCAACGCCGTAGCAACACAGACAATGAAAAAATGTTTCACCACATTAATCCTCGAAGAGATACAGTTCGAATTGCTACTTAAGTTTCACACTCATGTGATTTTCAAATGACAAAAAGATAAAATATTATATATTAGTGTATAGAGGCAGCAGATAATTTTCTAAACATATATTGTTAATTATAACAGACAATGAATGTTTATTATATTTAATCATGAGCCGTTCTAAACATCATATTTGGTTTTAATTTCAGTTAACTGCGTCTGCTATTCGGAAACTGTTATCGTCGCATATCAACGTTTTATGTCAACATAGATAAAATCATCTTTGATGGTGGGTGTCTTTATGTTAACGTCCCTGTAACCTCTCTGAAAATGGCTCATGTGAACCGAAAGCTTAGAAATAGCATAATAAAAAAAATATCCAAACGGTAAACAATTTTTGTTTTTATTTTCACCTGAAATTAAAACCAAATTACGATGTTTAAAACGGCTCATGATTAAACATAATAGATATTCATTGTCTGTTATATTTAACTTTATATATATATATATATATTATTCAGATAATTTAATCCAAGCGGAAAAAGCAGGAAGGTAAATTCCAAAAATCCGATCCTAATTAATATTAAAAATTTTATTTTAATATTAAAAAATGATACAGGAAGAGAGCTCGTTTTTGGGAAGTTAGGTTTTTAAATATGTCCAGCGTCTGTAATATATAAAAAAAATTTCTTTCTTTTCTTTTCTTTTTTCCTCCCTTCCTTTATCTCCCATCTTTTTTCCGTTGTGTATAACCTTACATCAATTCAACACGCCGTCCGTTCTTTTTAAGTTACAATTCTCTTTCCTTTTTTGCGAACCCAGACGATGTCAATTTTTTCTTTTCTTGTTTATTTGATTTTATTTTGTTTTATCATTTTATTTTTATTTTTTTAATTTCTTTCCAAATCTATTTAAAAAGGAAAATTAGACTGATTTTGCTGTTGCTGAGGTGATGTGTTATCCCCCGTGGGGATTTTCATATCGAAATGATCATACAACATCACTGAATTAATCCTATTTTAATTTAATATATATATATATATATATATATATATATATGAAAGATAAAGGAAAAATTATTTTAAGCTGATGCGTTTCGATTCTAAGGAACTTTAATAAGGCGATGTCCTGATAAAGTCTTATAGAAGACGAAATGCTCTGATTAACAATAATGTTTCCTTATTTTGTTTCTTTAAATCAGTTAAATGCCATACGTGACATACGCTTTGGGTGATCATGTCTCAAAAAAGATATGACTGACTGGTCAGAAAATTATCCCGCAGTAAGTTGTCATTACTTTCTGTGGTAGACTGGTTGCCAGTCAAGGCTACAGACCCAACTCTGCCCTATTATTTGACTCATAGCTAGAGGTGGGAAGAGATGTATCATCTTATTAAGTAGGGAATAGTGGGGGATCAGTTTCTTACTTCATAACAATAGAAAACCAATCCTCACTTTATGCCCAGTAGAAGCCTTAACCATGTTTCTAACTATGATATTCAGCCAGTCAGTTAAGAGCGATACGTGACACACACTTTGGGCGATCATGTCTCGAAAGAGACATGACTGACCGGGAAGAAGATTATCAAGTAGTAAGTTGCCATTGCTTTCTGCGGTAAACTGGTTGCCTGCCAACGCTATAGAACCAAATCTGTCCTGTTATTTAACCCATAACCGGAAGGAAAAACAGATTAATACCTTTCCCAAGGGTATTTGCGCGTAAGTGTAAGCAAAGAATCCTTTGCATACAATATCTTAAACTTTTATACATTAACTTAACTCACTGGTGCCCCCTATATATAAATTTCCTCGAGCCACAAGATTAGCAATTAAGTCCCACACTTTTACTGTGAAATCAATAAATTGTAAATGCAAATTCTACTTCATCAGCTTCGTTTCTCACACTTTCCGCCCGTGGAATTCCCTTCCATTTATTTACTTTCCTGACTGCTAATGTAATGTTTAATAATAGAAAAAACAGACTATTCACTCATATACGAGTATCCATGAAAAATAATGTTTCTCCGTCACCTCCACTCTCATCGGTATTCTCATCCTTCTCTTACCCACTCCCTGACACCCCTATAACCTGTCACTCTTTCTCGTAACTTTCCTCCTCTGTAACACCCTGCAAAACAGTAGCAGTAAAATGCCTTGCTTGGGGCAATATGATTATAAAAAAAATCTTGTTTCCTCATTCTCTGCATATCCAAGTCTGCTAGTATCTATCTATCTATCTATCAATCTAAGTCTGCTAGTATCTATCTATCTATCTATCAATCTAAGTCTGCTAGTATCTATCTATCTATCTATCAATCTAAGTCTGCTAGTATCTATCTATCTATCTATCAATCTAAGTCTGCTAGTATCTATCTATCTATCTATCAATCTAAGTCTGCTAGTATCTATCTATCTATCTATCAATCTAAGTCTGCTAGTATCTATCTATCTATCTATCAATCTAAGTCTGCTAGTATCTATCTATCTATCTATCAATCTAAGTCTGCTAGTATCTATCTATCTATCTATCAATCTAAGTCTGCTAGTATCTATCTATCTATCTATCAATCTAAGTCTGCCAGTATCTATCTATCTATCTATCTATCAATCTAAGTCTGCTAGTATCTATCTATCTATCTATCAATCTAAGTCTGCTAGTATCTATCTATCTATCTATCAATCTAAGTCTGCTAGTATCTATCTATCTATCTATCAATCTAAGTCTGCTAGTATCTATCTATCTATCTATCAATCTAAGTCTGCTAGTATCTATCTATCTATCTATCAATCTAAGTCTGCTAGTATCTATCTATCTATCTATCTATCAATCTAAGTCTGCTAGTATCTATCTATCTATCTATCAATCTAAGTCTGCTAGTATCTATCTATCTATCTATCAATCTAAGTCTGCGTTAGTATCTATCTATCTATCAATCTAAGTCTGCGTATTTATCTATCTATCTATCTATCAATCTAAGTCTGCTAGTATCTATCTATCTATCAATCTAAGTCTGCTAGTATCTATCTATCTATCTATCAATCTAAGTCTGCTAGTATCTATCTATCTATCAATCTAAATATGCCAGTATCTATCTATCAATCTAAATATGCTATATCTATCTATCTATCTATCTATCTATGCTAGTATCTATCTATGTATCTATCTATCTATGCTATATCTATCTATCTATCTATGCTAGCATTCATCTATGTATCTATCTATCTATCTATCTATGTTAGTATCTATCTATCTATATATCTATCTATCTATCTATATATATCTATCTATCTATAGTATTCATCTATCTATCTATGCTAGTATCTATCTATCTATGCTAGCATCTATCTATCTATGCTAGCATTCATCTATCTATGCTATATCTATCTATCTATCTATCTATCTATGCTAGTATCGATCTATCTATCTATGCTAGTATCGATCTATTAAAAGGTATCTATCTATCTATCTATGCTAGCATCTATCTATCTATCTATCTCTCTATCTATGTTAGTATCTATCTATCTATCTATGTATGCCAGTATCTATCTATTTATCTATCTAAGTCTGCTAGTATATATCTATCTCAGTCTGCTAGTATCTATCTATCTATCTCAGTCTGCTAGTATCTATCTATCTATCTCAGTCTGCTAGTATCTATCTATCTATCTCAGTCTGCTAGTATCTATCTATCTATCTATCTATCTAAGTCTGCTAGTATCTATCTATCTATATATCTATCTATGTTTAAATGTAATATCAATTGTCATCTACCTCACTCACCTGCATCCTCTCTCCGTCCACTTCACTCTCATAAGTATTCTCATCCTTCTCTTACCCACTTCCTGACACCTCCTATAACCTGTCACTCTTTCCCATATCTTTCCTCCTATGTAACCCCCGGCAAATCAGTGTCAATAAATTACCTTGCTTGGGGCGATATGATTATAAAAAAATGTATGTATGTATGAATGTATGTATGTATTTATTCCATTATTGTAAATTACCCAATGGTCACAGGGTCAAATTATATATAAACATTTTGAGGTAGGATAATATATACAATCATAAATATTATAATATTTACTCCGATAGTTACATCAATCCTCATTGGGTGAACACCAAAGTTGTGAATTTATGACATCTTTCGATAAATGTATATTCCAGCAAAGTATTTCAATCAACTTCGCTTAATTAACAGATGTCGGCGTTCAATCTGAAACAAAGTCCAGTATTTAAAATACACAATTTTCAAAGTTGGCATACCCTATTTAGTCCACCAGGAAAAATGGCGTAATACAACTTTTCTAACCGCACTACTTCCTGTTCTATTGTCACGAGAAGAAGGGTTATATTGCATACGTGGATAAGATAAATGTGGGTGGGGGACGAACATCGTCCAGTTTTTTTGATGAATAGTTCAGAACGTAAGCAACACCTGTTTCGTTAAACGAGTCGCAGTCGGGAGAAGTCGATGAATGACACCGAACAGGTAAAAAGGCAATATTACACCCGGCTTTTAGTAATTACACCTCGACACAACACCGGCGCTTTCCTGCTTGGCCACTGTTCGTTGTCATAAATCTTTCTTTGTTCGTCCATTTTGACGTTTGTTTGCCTCCTGTCACCCCATGTCCCTAATCTAGCCAAGGAAAATATATGTGGTTCGTTATTATATCTTTTTTTTTTTGTGTGTTTATATTGATATCGGCGTTTCGTTCATTTCGTGCACATATCAATCCTCACATCATATTCGACCAAGAAGCAACAATTCAGGACAAATATTTGTAGACAATACTAAACAACTATAACACAGTGAGAGGAAAAGCTAAAAAGACCCCCAACTGGTGTTGTTATAGAAAAAAAAACCTGCATTAATTATGTACCCTAACCCTTCAGAACATAGGTGGTCATGGACTTCCACTTGCTCCTGTTCCTTGTTGCTCTTTATATTTTTCGTTTTGAACATGGATCGAGCCCGTGAGCAATGATGAGGTTTTGGAAAGGATAGAAACGAAAAGGAAATTAATATTGAGCATCAGAAAAAGACAGCTAAAGTTCCTTGGGCATGCAATGAGGAAAAAGGGCTTAGAGAACCTGATACTAACAGGCTAAATAGAGTGGAAAAGAGACAGGGGAAAGCAGTGGATAACATATTTGAAGGGCCTGAGCAGGTGGATGACAGAACGAGGGTTACGTGGTGTTACAGGAGAAAGCGTGCTAAGAGTCACCTTGGATAGGGAGACGTGGAAAGCCATGATCACCTACGTCCTGAAAGGACATGGCACATAAAAGAAGAATGTTTCCCCAAACCCAGTTCTACCATTCATTTGCTCAAATACATCAAATATGCCTAGAGCTGCTTTTTATTCGTCCTGTGAGTATTAGATTCTCCAAACCCTCCTTCCTCACTATGTGTCCCAGAAACCTCAGCTGTCACTTCCTGATGCTATGTGTGAGTTGTTTTATCGTTTTTGTTGGTAATATTTTTATACATTCTTAGTGTTTTGACCCCCAGCTGGAAATGATAGCTGGAATCCTAACAGGTGCTACCATTCCTGGTCAGGGTGAACCTGGAAACAACAGCAATTAAGAAGTGGTTCCATGCTCCTTACAACCTCCCAATAAGAGGCCTTGCTGCCGGATTCAGTTTACCGTTATGCCCAGGACCTGTAGAGCAGTGTTTTCCAACGTGCGCGCTAAATCCGTCCCATGTGAGCTCTGTTATGTTTAAAGGGGGAAGTGTAATTTTTTTCTTTAATTGGAAGGCGCTGAACATTCTCAGGTAGGACTTTATTCTTTTTATTTCAAATTGTCAAATATTAAATGTTGGCTAGAAAAAGAAAATTTCTGAAAGCGGTCTAAATCTCTGGAAAGTTATCAAACATTTTATTGCTTTTCCAACTTTCAATATGGCTGAATCTACTTTCAAATGACTTCAAAACAGCATATAATCTAGTGTAAGAACCTCAGCCAGTAAGCAACAAAGTCAGCCATCGCATTGAAAACATTAGGCACCTTGTCGTTGCTCAGCCGCTCGATCTATGTTATCCTCAAGCGTCCTTCTGTTGAACCGTATTTCTGTTGCTCTGAGCCTCTCCTTCATCCTTGAAAAGATTGTCCCACATTCGCTGCTATATAAAAGGACAGGTATTACATAGCAATCTCTTTGTTTCCAATAAGAGCTTCCTGTCTCTCAGTACTCTGGTTAGCTTTTGAAATGCGTCCTTAGCCATGCCAATGCGTCGTTGGATCTTCGTGTCGCATTTTCCACCCTCTCCAACACCTCGTCATTAGTCATGGGCACTTTCCATTGGTATTCTCATCATCCTTCTGTAAAACCATATTTCTGCTGCCTCTTCTTCATCTTCGATGAGATCGCCCAACATTCACTGACAAACAGAAGGACAGATATCATATAGCATTCCAGCACTCTTTTCTTTGATTCCAATGAGACTTTCCTGTCTCTCAGTACTCTGGTTAGCTTTTGAAATGCGTCCTTGGCCATGCCAATGCGTCTTCGGATCTCTTGTTATTTAACCCATAACTGGAGGGAAGAGACGAATTAATACCTTTCCCAAAGGTATTTGCGCGTAAATGAATGCAAAGAATTCAACTCGAATTCGAACTCCCCGTTCCGAGCCGATATCCACTGCACCCATACCCATTTTGGGGTAGATTTGTATAAAAAAGAGAGACCAATTTGGTTACGGTAAGTCTAATTATGGATGTGCGTTGTGGTATGGATGGTACGTTGTGGTGCAGTGGATATCGACTCAGAAAACAAATCGGGGAACCGAGTTCAAATTTCAGTTGAATTCCTTGCATTCACGTACGTTCAAATACCCTTGAGAAAGGTATTAATCCGTCTCTTCCCTCCAGTTATGGGTTAAATATTAGTACAGATTGGGCTCTATAGCCTTAGCTGGCAACCAGTCTACCGTAGAAAGCAATGGAAACCTCCTGCGGGACAATCATCAGCCCAGTCAGTCATGTCTCGAAAGAGACATGATGGCCCAAAGTGTGTATCACGTATGACACTTAACTGATCAAGTCTACTTATATTGCTTGGTAGCCGGGGTCACATGATCCACAAGCTATATGAAAACAATTACGTTTGTCTAAAACAAATTCAGGTGTCGCATTATACATTAAGTAAACTTATACATGAGTATATACGTTTTTTTTTATGTTGATTAAATAAGCAACTTAGACTTTATACACATCTATCATAAATTATTAAACAGATTTTTCTTTTCATGTGAAGTATATGCGATGAAGGGCAGCAGCATTGGAGTGCAGTGTTTTGTGTCCCCTTATCGGGCCCTATTTAATGCTTTTTTTCTTCTTTGTCTTTCTTTTAAGTTTTCCTCATTTATTATAAAGCCACGCCCAAACCACTCAAATGCACTTGGAGGGACACCTTATCTTGGTATGGATCAAGTCGTTGAAATAAAAGCCGAGCCTTACTGGCCGACAGATTCCCACTTCAGCAGTTTTTTGTTTTTTTTTAAATGATATTATTCTATTATTCTATTATTCTTTCAGTCTCCCTAATGCGAGAAAGGTTTTCCAAGCGCGTGTTTAGATCACATAATGACGGCGCTGTCCAATAGGCAAAGCCTAGGATCTAGTTAACCCCACCGCTCACAACTTCTAACCGCTAATACCACCCAGGCCTTCTCCCACTCAGACACACAATAGTGCCTTCTTACTCCCAATCTGTCATAAAAATCTTTTTATGTCCTTTTTTTTTATTATTATTTCTCTTATGTTTCTAGCAGATCGGACAATTTGTCATTTTTTTTTTTTTTTTACTTTTTTAAACGATCACCGGACTTTATTTCACATCCCGACTCCTTACCCCCGCAAAAAAACACAGACAAACATAAAAGACTGGTCAAATATAAGAAAGAGAGATCCTTCTTTTACTGAGAACTTTTTCTTTCTCTTTTTCTGAAGCTTTAGACTTTCTCTCTCTCTCAAGTTTTTAAATTTTTGTTCTTTCCCTCTCTCTAATGCTTTACACTTTTCTTTCTCTCTCCCTTTAAAGCTTTACACTTTTCTCTCACCCTCTCTCTAAAGCTTTATACTTTTTCTCTCTCCCTCTCTCTAAAACTTTATACTTTCTCTCTCTCTCTCTCTCTCTAAAGCTTTATACTTTTTTCTCTCTCTCTAAAGCTTTATACTTTTTTTTCTCTCTCTCTAAAGCTTTATACTTTTTCTCTCTCTCTAAAGCTTTATACTTTCTCTCTCTCTCTCTCTCGCTAAAGCTTTATACTTTCTCTCTTTCTCTCTCTCTCTAAAGCTTTATACTTTCTCTCTTTCTCTCTCTCTAAAGCTTTATACTTTCTCTCTCTCTCTCTCTAAAGCTTTATTCTTTCTCTCTTTCTCTCTCTCTCTAAAACTTTATACTTTCTCTCTCTCTCTCTCGAAAGCTTTATACTTTTCTTTTTCTCTCTCTAAAAACTTTTTCTTTCTCCCTCTCAAAAGCCTTATACTTTTCTTTCTCTCTCTAAAGCTTTATAGTTTTCTTTTTCTCTCTCTACCTAAACCTTTCTACTTTTCTCTCTCTCAAGCTTTATGCTTTTTTCTTTCCCTCTCTCAAAAGCTCTATACTTTTTCTTTCTCTCTTTAAATACTTATACTTTTTCTTTCTCTCACAACATATTCTTTTTTCTTTTTTCTTGTTTTCTCTCTTTTTAAAGCATTGTACTTTATTCTTTCATTATATGTCGAAAAGGCAGAGGGAAGACATCACATCGATTAAAGTCGAGCTACCAAGTCAGGATTACATCGCAAATTGGTCCTGGGCACGACTGTAAACTGCATCCGGCAGCAAGGCCTCAGATTGGGAGGTTGTGAGAAGCATGCAACAACCTCTTAGTTGCTGTTGTTCCCAAATCCACCCTGACCCTTTAAAAAATGACTGTTTTCAAACAAGCAGTAGTTTATGTATAATATCTTTAATGACCAAAGAGGAACAGGCGTTGCTACCGACGTTATAATAAGGAAAAAATCCTTTCAAAAATTACTGTTTTCTACAAGCAGTAGTTTATGTATAATATGTATATTTTTTTTATCGCGAGGTTGTAAAAAATCCCAGGTTGGGAAACTGGCGCAGGATATCCTTCTCTCAATGAGGGCGAATGGGCCTCTCTTAAGCCGTGGTAGGCAACCCATCTAGTGATGGTGTCAGGATAAAAACACCCTTGGTAGCTCTAGCGAAGCATCAAGTATTCAGCTACTGACAAGATTTTGAAACTCGGCTGAGGCTGCAGAATGATGATGATGAGGGTCCCAGCTATGAACAAATAGTTAAACACCCAAACCGAGGTCAAAACACTATAAAAGTATAAAAATACACTTTTATAGGAATTATAGATTTTTGAAGGAAAAATAGTATCAACAATACATTTTTTAATAACAAATTATTACCATAACATATATTTGAAAGAAAAATAATTATTTTCAGCAAAACATTTTTGAATACAAAACTGAATGACATTTTCACTTTTCTAAAATAAAAAAAGAATATAAACAAAATTTTAACTTAAATCTGACTAAATCAACCTTCTCACTATAACCGAACATAAAAAAATACCTTAAAACCCCATTTTTTGGGAATTAATAACCCACAAAGGTGTTGATATGACGTTAAACAAAACTCAAACATCGCAGATCCTTTTAGATTTGAGTCAAGAACCCCGAGATGATATAGCAACAGTATCTGAACAGATTATGTTGATGACAAAAAGATTTTGTTGGAAACAAGGAAATGAGTGCTGAAAAGGTTACGTGATATATGTCCTTCTATATGGCAGCGAATGCTGGACAGTTTCCTCAAAAATGAAAGAAAGACTCGAAGCAACAAAATTCTGGCTCTACAGAGGGATGCTGAGGATACCATGGACCAAACATGTGAGCAACGACGAGATTTTGGAGAGAATGCAAACGAAAAGGAAGCTTATACGTAACATCAGGAAGAGACAGTTGAAGTTTCTGAAACACGTAATGAAGAAGGAGGGCTTGGAGAATCTGATACTCACAGGGCGGATAGAGTGAAAGAGGGACAGGAAAAAACAGTCGGTGACATACTTGATGAGCTTAAGCAAAATGGATGGCAGAGCAGAGTTTAGGAATAATGACAAAACAAAATATATTAAGAGCTACAAGAGACAAGAAGCTGTGGATGACCATGATCGCCTACGTTCTGAAGGGAGACGGCACATAAAAGAAAGAAAGAGAAAACGAAAGAAAGTGCGTAGGAAGGAGGAGTCGGAGTGGTAAAAAGATAATAAAGAGGAAAAGAAAGAAAAAAAGATGAAAAGAAAGAAGGAAATAAGAGAAGAGAAGAGAAAGAGTAAAGACGAAAAAAATTAAAAAAAAAAAAAAAAAAAAGAAACGTAAATTTTAAATCAAAAAGAAGAATGTGGGAAAAAAATGGAATCAAAGAAAAAAAGTCAAGGATTTTCCGATAAGGAAACAGAAAGAAAGTGAAAAAATCAGAGCTAGAGTGTGTGTGTGGGGAGGGGGGGGCGAAGATATTTTTGAAAAAAGAAAAGATTGGTAAAACCTCAGTGTATGTCTACCCTTATTCAATTTCATAAAACCTTTCCTCTTTCTTAATCCATATTGCATAGCGTCCATTTTTACTTTGAAAATGACCCACATTTATTTCCCTCCCCTAATTGCAAAGCAGAAAGGAAGGATTCCCTAAACATATATGGTCATCATTAAAAGCAGTTCTCCCATTTTCTGCGGGCAGCTTAACAACGAGCGGGTTAGCGGTATTTAACGTTTACATACTTACTAGTAAATCCATGACGTCAAAAATGACGACAATTTTAAGAATTTTTTAATAGTGAAACCCAATGAAATTTAATAAAATGGGGATAAGGAATTCACAGCTAAAAATAGAGGCCAATAAACAACCTAATCAATCTGTTCCCTATATATTTTCAGAGGTTCAGTGATTGATTACTCCTGGCATTATAAAAATCGCTTTTTGCTCAATATCCTTTCATATTAAAAAAATATTACGTTTAATTTAATTAAATACCTTTAAATAAAGGTACCTCCACTAATTCACGGGAAAACAGCATCATGCAAAATGCCACAAACTTAACGAAAATAAAGTTTTATAGTCAAAATGTTGATATTATTATTAAGAGAAAAGATCAAATAATTTTTTAATTATTTTTTGAATTTTTAAAAACCTTTCTAACACGTTCGAAATTTTGGTTAAAATGCTTGTTTTGTTTACGTCATCGCCTTCTACAAAGTTTAACATTGACTTTTTTTAGCACTTTTTTTTCTGTTGAAAACATTAATTTGAAAATTCTTGTACAATTGAAAGGATAGTCCGATTTTAATGAAATTTTCAGAACTTATTTACAAATGAATGAAATTATTTTTGAAATTTTTGTTGTTTTTTTTTTAGAAAATATTAGTAAAAATTTTTTTTAATGTTTTACCCCCCACTTAATTTCAGTAAATTTAGCACAGAACCTTCAGGTTTATGGAATTTTTCTTTAAATTAGGAATCATTGGAAATTGCAAATCACCTTTTTTTTTCAAATTTTTACCATTTAACTGAAAATCTGCTTTGAATTAAAAAATAATCAATCCAATAAAACTATGACATTACTTAATTAGAAAAGCTTTTAATTGTTTTTGTAAATAAGTAATATTAAGGACATTGTTGTCTCTTCAGACAAATAAAATTTTTCTGATAAATAATGAATTTTTACAAGAATTTTTCATTTTTTTTTTTTGTATTTTAATTATAATAATTTATAATAGTTTAAAATTGTGTAAAATTCTGTATTAGGGTGATTATGGGATGTGATTTAGTAATTAATTGGAAACGAAATTTACGAGTCCCAAATTGCAAAGATTAATAAACGTAGTTACGCTATTTATTTTAAAAATGATTTTTAATTTACTATATTTTTAACTTATTTTCATGTATGGTAAACTGAAATTGCCATTATTATGAAACGGTTACGTAATTTAAGAGTTTTATGAAAATTGTTGGTTTTGGGCATGCGTACAACCTGTCATCAGTCAAGAACTCGTCAAACCTTCAATCAGATGAAGACGACCAATCGTTAATAATTTGTTGTATTTTACTTTTTTTATGCTATAAGTAAGTAACATTTTTTTAAATCAGCTGAATTTCACTTTCAATTTTCTAATTTTACTAAAATAAAGTGATAAACTTAAGAAAATGGCCGTTTTTAAGAAAGTTTAAGAAATCGAAATTAAATGCGACTTCAAATCTATATAATTTCTATCTGAAATTACACCAGAAATTTTTACTTCATGGAAATAAATTTAATCATTAAACTTTTAATTAAATCTAAAATGAAATCTTCAAGAATGTTTTTTCATTTTAAAAATTTCATTTTAAAATCAGGTTTCGAAAATTTATACTGAAAAGTGGAGGTACCTAATTTAATATAACAGTGAAAAGAATATATCACACGGAAGCAACAAAATGACGATGACGACAAAAACTATTTCAAGACCAATTTAAAGAAAGGCGATCGCTTAATAGACAAAGGTATCTGAGTGTCTCTCATGAAGAGCTTGAACAAATAGTATTGCAATCTAAGAAACGCAGGAGTAAAGAAACTAATTTATTAAACGGTTCATTTTTTATAGTCGAATTATTAACAATATTTGTACCCGTACCATGAAAACTGACGGCAATTGTTAGAAAGATTTGGAAGCGAAATGCATCGAAACAAAAGTCTTTGAACAATGTATTGAGATTCAGTAAAGCGGAGACATACAACTCACTGCCAAAAATAAAGGCCAAAGATCTGTTTAATTAATCCATTCCATTTAAATATTTTAGACGTTCAATGATATCCGTGATCCATTAATTGATATCCATGATTCATTTTAGACGTTCAATGATATCCATGATCCATTTTAGACGTTCAATGATATCCATGATCCATTACTCCTCGTAAATCTATTTTTGCTCAATATATTTTCATGTTAAAAGAAGAAAAAGATCAGAAACACAGCGACAAAGACGGTGACGACAAATTGAAGTAAGATGTCTACTTCAAGGACAAAGGCATTTGAGTACCTGTTGCGGAGTTATTTTTATTTGTGCTAAAGTCGGTCCTAATAGGTCAGACGTACAAAATGTTAAGAACTTGATATAATATGTATTACGCAGTGTAATCTTGCTAGGTCGCTGACTGCTTTCGTATTCGACTAACTGTCGACTACTATTGTCCAACATCGACTGACCCTCGTTCCTCTTCTTACTTAGGTGGGAGAGTCTATTCATAGCTGGGACCCTCATCATCATCATTCTGCGGCCTCAGCCGAGTTTCAAAATCTTGTCAGTAACTGAATACTTGATGCTTCGCTAGAGCTACCAAGGGTGTTTTTATCGTGATACCATCACTAGATGGGTTGCCTACCACGGCTTAAGAGAGGCCCATTCACCTTCATTAGGTGGGAGAGTCTATTCACTATAGAATAGATGTGTTTCACCATAACAGTACATCACATGTAAGTTTTGAACAAATAAAACTGCAATCTAAGAAACGCGGTTATTAAACGGGTATTGTAGCTCTTTATACATTTTATCTTGTTATTTCTGCCAAACTCTCCTCTGCCTCTTTGCTTATGTCCATCAAGCATGTCACGTGTTATTTTTCTATCTTTCTTTCCTTCTATCTGCCCTGTGAGTTATCTAAGCAAACACACACTCATACATCTTTTGTTTGTGGATCTGATGAAGCCTAGAAAGGTGAAACGCGTATTCAAATTTAGTTTCAATGAAATAATTTTCTATTTGTCAAATTTCATAAAAACTTTGTCAGGATTATATATCCTATTTTTAAAAAATATTATTTGAATTATACCCCCATCAATTCCTAACCACTGACAATGTCTTTCTTCCAAATTGCCAATACATTTTTATAGTTTAATCATTAACAACATTTGTACCCGTTCCATGAAAACTGACGGCAATTGTTAGAAAGATTTGTAAGCGAAATGCAACGAAACAAAATTTTTGGAACAATGTATTGATATTTTTTTATTTTAATCATCTCACCCAAAGCAAGGCATTCGACTGCCACTGTTGCGCAGGGGGCTACATAGGAGAAAATGACGAGAAAGAGGGTTTAGTTATAGGAAATATCGGGAGGAGTGTAATAAACGGATGAGTATACCGAGGATATAGGTGGAGTAGATGAAAAAAAGAGCTTGTGAGAATGGATACGTGTTAGTGTGATAGGAGATGTCTATTGACCCTACATTTAAATTCCTAGAGATTGTAGCTGTCGGGGAAGCAAGTATATGGAAGGAAATTCTACAGGTGGGAAGTGTGTGAAAGGAAGCTGTTAGAGTAGAAATTGCGTTTACATTTTATCGGTTTCACTGTAAAAGGGAAGAACCTAATTGCTAACCTAGCAGCTCGTGTAAATTCATACCTAGGGGGCACCAGTGATCTAAGTTTATTGGAGCAGAAGCCGTGAAAGTATTTATAGAAGAGGCACAGGGAAGCCACGTCACGTCGGTAAGACAGCGACTGCAGCCGAGCTGACAAGTCGGTATCGATCACATTACAGATTCTCTGTTGGATTTTGTCAAGAACCCCGAGGTGAATAGCAGGGGCACCCGACCAGATATGGCAGCAGTATTCAATACACAGGCGGATGGTAGATTTATATATGTGCAGGATGGACTCAGACGGGAAAAACTTCCTGGCTCTGCACAATGAACCGACATTTTTAGCAGCGAATTTAGCAATGAATTCGATATAGTCATTCCACTTGAGGTCCACTGAGCGTGTGAGGCCAAGGAGGCGTAGTGTTTTACTCTCAGGGAGGCTAGCCTGTGTCATGCTAATGTGGGGTAAAACGGAGATAACGAATTCACAACTAAAAATAGAAGCCAATGAACTGCTTACTTAATCCGTTCCCTTTATGCTTTTTTAGATGTTCATTGGTATAGATGATTCATTGATTACCGCTGGTCTTATAAAAATCACTTTTTGCTCAAAATCTTTTCATTTTAAAAATGTTATGCGCTTAATATAACAGAGAAACAGAAGTACCCCACGAGAGTAAAAAGTTTAGCGACTGCGACGACAAAGCCTATTTCAAGACAGAATTGAATCAAAATGATCATTTAATAAATCATATGAGTACCTCACATGAAAGGCTTGAACAAATAAGACTGCAATTTAAGACACATAAAAAGAGAGAGGGAAAGGGGGCAGTGAAAAGAAATTCAGAAAGAAAGAAAGAGATTAAAAGAGAAATGATAAAGAGAGGAGGAGTGAGGAGAAAAGCCAGAAAGAGAGAGAGAGAGAGAGAGAGAGGATTAAAAGAAACAGCAGAAAGAGAAAAAAGCTAGAGAGAGAGAGTGGGGGAGAATGACAGCGAAGAAAAATATTAGAAAGAGAGAAAGGATGAAAGAAATGACAGCATGAGAGGAAAAGAGATGATCAAAGAGAAATACGAATGAAAGAGAGGCAACGAAGAGAAATGCCAGGAAGAAAGAGAGAGAAAGAGAGGGAGAGAGATGGAGATAATAGAGAGAGAGAGAGAGAGAGATGATCAAAGTGAAATGCCAGAGGGTAAGAGAGTTTAAAAGAGAAATTAAAGAAAGAGCAAGAGAGAGAGAGGGGGAGATCAAAGAGAGAGAGAGTGCAAAGAGAGAGGAGATCAAAGAGAGAGAGAAAGAGATGAGATCAAAGAGAGAGAGAGAGAGAGAGAGAGAGAGAGTGCAAAGAGAGTAGTAGAATAGAAAGATGAAAGATATTAGCAGGTGGATGCAGACAAATTATTTTTTAAAATTTCGAGGCTGCCCAAAAGCATCGACGTCGTTAATTTCGGCAATGATCATTTGACCAGTGAAAAGAAAAAAAGAAACCTTCCCCCCCGAAAGACGTACCATGACTAAAGTTGCGCCATAATGTTGGCCAATTTTGTTTAGTTCTATCTCTTCTCATTTTCCTTCTTTTCACCCGCATCAAATTGGCCAAAGACGAGAATTGGATCCAATTAACTATTTCAGAATGGGAGAGAAAATGGGCGGGGAAGAATTCGGCCCCTCTGAAAGATTTAACAGATGTATCTAAAAGAGCAAGACGGTGGATTAATGCCTCGTATTCTTCATGATCTTGCGGGTTTGGGCCCAGGGCAAAGTACTCTTTTACATTTACTGTCAGTGTTGGGCAGACAGAACCGATCTGATTCAACGAAAGTGAAGAGACACGCTGGCGGTTCTTGGCATGACGGTTAACTGCATCCGGCAACATGACCTCAGATTGGAAGGCTGTGAGGAGCATGGAACCACCTCTCAATTGTTGTTGTTCCCAGGTCTACCCTGAATCGGATTGGTAGCACCTGTTAGGGTCCCAGCTATGGGAAAATAGTTAACCACCAAACTGGGGTCAAAACACTATGAAAGTATAAAAACACACTTTTATAGAAATATTTTTTTTTTAATCATTTCACCCCGAGCAAGGCAGAAACGCCACTGATGTGCAGGGGGTTACATAAATGTAAAAAGATTAATTAGAAAAGAGTGAGGAGTACAAACTAGTTAGAAAGGAACAATAGAAAGCTGAGAAAGCAGGTGCGATGACAGATACATAGGTGGAGAGAAAGGGAAGGTTATACAGGGGAGGGGAGAGAGCTAGATGCCAGTGGTTAGTAGATTAGTATTGACTTTGCATTTAAATTTCTGGAGGTTGTAGCCGTCAGGAAAGCAAGAATACGGGAGTGAGTTCCACAGGCGGGAAGTGCGAGAGAGGAAGCTGCAGGAGTAGAATTGTCGTCTGCGTTTGGCTAACCTGACTGTGAATGGGTGGGACCCAGTTGCCAGTCTGGTTGCACAAGTAAACACCTTTTGAGGAGGCATCAGTGACTTAAGCTCATCCGAGCAGAAGCCATGAAAGTATTTATAGAAGAGACAAAGGGAGGCCACATTTCAACGATGGGGAAGTGACTGCAGTCGAGTCGCCAGATCAGTACCTATCACATTACAGATTCTCCTTTGGAGCTTGTCAAGAACACTGAGGAGAACGGCAGGGGCACCTGACCATAAATGGCAGCAGTACTCCATGCACGGATACATCAAAATAGATTTTTATAGAAAAATATATATTTTTGAAAAAAAAAATTATTACCATAAGACATTTTTGAAGGAAAATATTCTCAGCAAAACATTTTTGAATACAAAGTTAGAAGACATTTTCAGTTTTCTAAAATAAAAACAAAAAAATAAAAACAAAAACAATCATTGAAATCTGACTCAATTAACCTTCTCATTATAACCGAACATTTAAAAAAATACCTTAAAACCCCATCTTTTTGGCATTAATAACCTACAGAGGTGTTGATATGCCGTTAAACAAAGCTCAAACTCTTCCATACTAGACAGCATTTCTGATAATACAGATAAGGATATTTCCTCTCATCCGTAAATATATTTTTGTTTGGTGAATTTAATGTCCACCATGCCAAATGGCAGGAAGACTTAGTCACAGAACTCGCTGGTGTCCATAACATGAACTTTTCAATCACTCATGCAAGTGGGGGAATTCCGCACGAGTTTCGCCAATAACCCTGATGGAGTTGCCTCACTTTTAGACTTTTGCTTCACTTCTATTCCTGACTCTTGCTATTCCATGCAGCAATGTCCTCTTGAAAACTCTGACTACGACGTGGTTTCTGTTTTCTTCAACTACTTTGAAAAATCTCCTACCAGCAGAATATCTTACTGCTATCAAAGAGCGGACTGGAAGTCGTTCCGCGACTTTTTAGTCTCCCTGTTGGAAACTGCGCCTCAGAGGTCTCCTCTTGGGTGAAAGCCGGCATGGATGCAAGCAAGGCGCTAGTGGAGGTTAAATATATTGAAAAAAAAACTTCAGAAGAAAACGGAAACGCTATCCTAACAAGGAAAAATGGATAAACCTCCGCTCTTTTTCAAAAGACCGTGGAGGTGTGTGAACAGAACGATACACGAACATATCTACACCTATTAACTTGCCTGGGATAAGTTCATTCTCTTCATCAGTATATAAATATGCCCTTCTTTCTCTCTCTGTCAGTAGATCAATTCCGACTAAGTTTATTGAAACAGGCTTCTCTTAACCAGAAATTGTTTTGAATTTCTCTAGCA